>JAXBDA010000027.1:0-157651 GCA_036023075.1 Gaultheria prostrata | reverse complement strand
GGCCATACGAGAGTTCATGATAAGGGATGCCCTTAACATTCGCCAAGTTATTGATTAGCTTGTGTTTAGCTGTTGTTATCTCTGCCATGGGTTGTAATAGGCTAGGTTTTCTAACTCTGCTGTGGACGATAGTTCCCCGTTAAGTTCTATTATATTTCCGATTAACCAAAAAAAAAAAGTTAACTATCTGAGTAGATACTGGAAAAATGGCCCCTAATTAGCAAGCAAAAAGTCTATGAAGACAATTTCAAAAGTACAACTTTGGAGACAACCATGTGTACAACAGTTGGATATATACGGATCAATTTGCATCAAACGGCTTCGGTCACAGTTGTGTCCAGCGTTACGACACAGCGTTACGTTTTAAAGTTGTGTCAGTAGCATAACTAATTTGCTAATGCTCTTGGTTTTTTTTTTTTTTTGCACGGCATTCAAATATTTTTTTTGCATGGTAAAGAAATTTTATTAATCAAAGAAACGAGAGTTACAATGATTAAAAGGAACCAAGACAACGGCATCACAACACCAAAAAGCATCCCAACAAGGCTGGTATCCACTCAAGCGACAATCATATGCCATTTGTAATCTTATCTTGCTAATGCTCTTGGTAATCTTATCTTGGTAATCTTATCTAACTAAAATAATATGAGAAATATCAATTCCTGAACAAAATCCATCCATGATTGTTGTCGACGTGGGAGCGCTGAGTCCTCTGCTTTCTAAATAATCAGACTCAGACCCCTTGTCTGATAACTGCCATGACATTAGCAGTGACGTTTCTGTTACTTTTATTTTCTGGTAAGTATTATGAGGCGTGACGATACTTCATACCCATTAAAGCCGAGAAAAAACCTCGTATGGACGAACCTCAAATGAGTTTGTTGCACTTGAGAAATTTTAAATATAAGAACATTAAGAAGAAGCAAACTCTTGAGTCTCGGGACTTTTTTTTTTAATCTGGGTCGAATTCTCATACTATTAGAGCAACCACTCGGGTTTAAAGAATTATGTGACTTAGGTCATGCTTATTGCATATTATGCTTATAATCATTTTACTTTTAAGCAATTTATTTGATTTAGTTTGTCAATTCAGTTTAGCTTGCGGCTCTGTTCTCTGAATATTATAGATGTGGTCCATTATGGCATCCCTAAATCTAGCTTTGGGATTTAAATTAATTGAAATTTACCTGTCACTTTGTTTACTTGTAACTATATCCAAGTTATTGTCAACTTTGAGGAGTCTTGATCATCGACAGGGACGGAACTACATTGAGGGGAGGGGAGGGGCCCGTGCCACCCCCCGATTTCATGAATAGTGTTATTTTATATTCATCGATCAGACACTTATCGGCATTAACACAATTTTATTTATTACTCAAATGATGAAAAAACAGAGATGTAAAAGATGAATGCATGGTTCGGATTGTAACAAAACTATCTTCATGGCTTTCATTCAAAGATCATAGGAGAGTTGAATCAAGCCTTTCTTCATTTTTTTTTTATAAAAAAACGATGATCAGCATTGCACTCACTTTACACTTAATTTTTCTCTCCATATTTCTACAAAAAAAAAAAGTGATAATACAAATGGATTGCCATTATAGCAGCGTCACCCCCAAATTAAAATCCAGATTCCGTCGCTAACCGTCAAAATCTTAAACTTATTAGATGTTGGATCCCTTCTAAAGTCTTGTGGGGCTAATTCGTACGAGACTAGAGTGGCCCCATTATTATTTAGCCTTTCCCTGACTTATTAAAAAACACAGTACATTATTTTTTAGTTAACGGTACGTTTTTATTTTTTATTTTTTTCAATAAAGAGATAGAAATTTTATTAATAACAACAACCTGAAACATAAAGGAGTCACTACAAGCTGGATACGACCAAATGAACAACATAACAAACAAAACAACATGAACGCTAGAAAAGATTTCCATCACCGGTGTCCAGGTGAGGAACAAAATACCCTAGCGCATGTTTGGCTAGAAGACGAGCACATTGCACTTCTTTTCCGGTCCACTTTTGAAATTCTGGAAAAAGTCAGTTTTGCAATCTCCTCTCAAAGGTTACGAATAAAAAAGGTGTCATGATAGTGACAGTCACTCCTCCTTATTTGCATAACAACATCGAAACAGTTAGAAAGAATATATAGAGTATTAAAATTGTTTTTTAAACCCCATTTTACCGCTTGATGAATTGTTTGAATTTTCGTTTGGACATGACTATTGATGTATATATGTTGATATAGAATGTTGCGTGATGAGGTTTCCATTAGGAAGATTAGCTGTGAAAACTATGCCACTCCATGAATTTCCCTCTTTCCAAGCGTTGTCCATCCGAAGAACACATGTTCTTTGAACTGACCAAGCATCTGGACGGGCTTTTAAATAACAGTACGTAATTAGGTTTGGTACAGTACCAGAGAAGTATCCCTTAAAATCACCCGGAAAATGCATCCAACGGATGAAATCCACCCGGTACATTGTTACCGGATGAATTTCACCCATTGGATACATTTTCTGAGTGATTTTGCGGGACACTTTTCTAGTACCATACACTTTCCCTAATTACATGAAAGAATGTCACGAGGACCCATCTTTCTTTACGGTCTTTACTAGTCTTTTACTGATTGGAAACACAGTAATTAAATACAAGGACAAACGTAGGATTCGAGTGTGATCTATATAGTTGGATGAGCAAATCTGTATAACTGTAAAAATTTTAACTTATAATTAGCTATGAAAAAATTGGAACTTGGGTAGATCGGTCGTCTCATCTAACCCGCCCTTAGTCCTTAATTAAATACACAAGTGTCACAGTTCCAGCATCACTTACAAAATTATAAACATGATCTGTTTGTGCTGTCTTGAACTAAACCAAATCCACGGGAGTATTTTTTTATTATTGATTACATGCATGTTTAGCACGAAAACCTATCTAGCCAGCTCATTCAATATATATGTAAGCTTAAATTAATCGTTAACTTTAGAGTATAATATTTTCTTGGGATTTATCAAAAGGTAAAGATAAACAAGAAGCTATTTATAGTATGGTCCACGTCTTCTATTGCAACTGTACCACTGGCCTATCACCAAATTAAAACATTGGTTTTATCGAGTATTTGTTGTTGTTGGGATGCAGACAACTTTCAGCAAATAGCCCAGGGTATAGGGGTGGAGCCCCACGGTATTTTGTATTTTGTCTGGGGCAATTTTGGCCATTAAACCTTACTTATATTATATAGTTGCTATGTAATTAGGGTTAAAGCTTTTCATTCTACCCGAGAGAAAGGTGAGAGAAAACACTTCTGAGAGAGAAGAGAGAAGACTTGTACTCCTTATTCTTCGATTGTAGTGGATTGGTGTGCTCCCGTAGTGTTTCATCGCGTTAAGGTTTTCCATGTATATCTGCATTCTTTCTTGTCTTCTGTTTATTACGCATTTTTTCTATCTTTGTGATTTATGTGATTCTAGTTTTCATTTTCCAAGATTCGTAGGGACGTACGTTGTGGGTTGAACTCATTGTTCGATTCCTAAGAGTTGTTAATCCAAGGCTTAAGATCGTTGAGTTAATCAATTAATTCTTGTTCATTCGGCAATTATGTTTACTCTCTACCCAAATAAGTTTACTTAATTAGCTCTTGTCACTGTATGTGTTCTTTATCAAATCAAACAGAACAAAAAGGTAATAGGTACTAATAATTAGATAAGCTTGTTCAGTAGCCAAATAAATTTGGCAGCCCCTGATACCACACGCATTTCTTATTATGGGGTCCGATTTTAGGCCGGACGTCCTAGGCTCACCCGGTCCCAATTGGTACGTATTGTAACCGCGGAATTTTGGAGTCATTACTTTATATATTTAACTCGAAAAAGGGTTTAATTTGATTGCAGCAGACGAAGTTACATTCAGATTACTTAGTTTGATTACAACATAACAAAATACTTAGTTGTGAAATGTGAAGTTATGATTACAATCTTTCAAAATGAAGTGCAAAAGGGAACAGAGCACTCTAGAGGTCAAGATTCAGGTCTCAGTATTCAACGGGCACCTAATCGGCAGCAAGTTCTTTAATCTGGTAATATGGCTCCTCTCTCGATCTTCTTCATTATCTGGTGTGAAATGTCAAGGCAAACAATAACATCATGAACGGATAATTACTAAGTAGATATATCCTACCCGCTAGGCCACTAGTCCCTTTTACATTACAAGTAGTGCATGAACAGTTAACAACAAGAAATTGAGCAGATGTGTAACACGTCATCCAATTCTTTACTAGTCAAGACTTTACAGTGAGTGATTTACGTACGTCATAAACTGTTGATAACAAGAAATAGAGCATTACTATTCTGTGAGTTCTTACCTTATTATTCTTACCTTGATATGGTAAAATTTTGTGCAAGTGTTATAAATTTCTGAACCAAAGAGGAGTTATCATCATCAACAACTCATATCACAGAGGGCAACAGTGCAGAAGCAGATCAGAATTTTAAACACAAGCTCAAAGAAGCCTTAGAAAAGTGTAAGGATAGACTGTCATTCTTCGCGCTCAAAGCCCTCTCTGTCGGGCTTCCCCCGACTCTTAGGATCGACTAACCCATGTGCAAGTGCCGTTCACATGGAATCTTTTCCCTCTTCGGCTTTCAAAGTTCTAATTTGAATATTTGCTACTACAACTAAGATTCGCACCAACGGCCGCACCGCCCAAGCTCACACTTAAGGTTTTGCAGCGACCGCTGCGCCCTCCTACTCATCGAGGCCTGACACTTGCCCCGACGGCCGGGTATAGGTCGCGCGCTTAAGCGCCATCCATTTTCGGTGCTAGTTGATTCGGCAGGTGAGTTGTTACACACTCCTTAGCGGATTTCGACTTCCATGACAAGGCAAAACCCAATTTTTTTTTTTTTAACACCGAAATAAGAAGATTATATTGATGAAAGCCTAACGATACTTACAAAACGGAATTGATCATTACAAAGATCTTGGACAAAGCCAAACTAATCATCTAAATAGAGAACAAGAAACACACAAGGCAATCGATGTGTTTCACCCCAACCCAAGCAGGGCCTGACGCAAACAGCGGCACTTACTAGATTCATACCTGAATCAGCATCTCTGAAGAGACTTAGTGCTAGTTGAAGATAAAAGATAACGAATACCCAGACGACTAGATGGACTCCAACCAAGTATGCTTGCACCAATGAACTCCCAAAATTACAGATTTTCAAAGCCACTACGAGTTACCCTGCCAGTAATATCATGTAGGGCAAGAACATTGTTGGCACAGCAAAACCCAAGTTGATAATGTTATTTTTTCTTTCCGTTTCTTAGCACCGATTCAATAGTAAACTTATGAAAGCGTAAGAAGTTGAGAAAATTGATTCGTGATTGGGCCCCGTTTCACTGGCTCTTTGAACTTTTTTAGTTGACGGAAAGACTTGTAGTCTAGCTATTATCTCCTGGTTTTTCCACAAGGGAGACCAAGGTTCGAGCCTCAGCAGAGGTATTTGGGGTTTAGGGTTATGGATGTTAGGATTTTTCGAACTCCACAACGCCCCTACGGATCTTGGAAACAATGAATCACAGAAATCGCAAAAACAAATAATGGTGCGTAATGAAAAGAGGAAAGAAAATACGAGACACAAGATATACGTGGAAGACCTTAACGCTAGGAAAAACCACGAGAGCCACACCAGTCTACTATGAAATCGATCAAAAAAGTACCCCAACAATGGATAGATTTTAGACCCTCTCTAGACAAACTCACTAACTCTCCCGCTAACCACACACTGATGTATATTGAATCACAAAAAAAGTCCTGAGTGTGAATATAAACATGTAGCTATATCTACAAGGCATTATTATAGCCAAGTATAACTTATAAGGATGTCCATTATAACTTATAGTCGAAGTTGACCATGTCCAGATACTCATGAATTTCGAAGTGGTAAATCTTACAAGGATCATATCATGGGACACTATAAGGTCAAAAAGTCAGAAGAAAAAAACCTTTAGGGTGTGTTGATCAGTCAAAGATCTCATTCCAATTCATGAGGCATCCATTTATTTTAGTGGGGGTGGAAAGTATCTAAGAAAATCCATAATTGTGCTGAAAGAGTTGATTGGTGTTATGATGATTGATTTGGAGTCCACCTCTAACACCTACTCAAAGACAAATAATAAGAAATTACTCATTGTTTTTAATTCGTGAAAACAATATTCAACTCTTACAAAAACTTTTATTCCCTCCGTCCCAAAATATTTGGCACAGATCCACTATTCATACCTCTCGAAAAATCATCTATATTTTTTAAGTTATAATGAATTATATATGCAATATGGATCTTGTTTGATAGATTTTGCTTAGTTTTGTAAACAAAAATTTTCAAATAGTAAAAAGTGATAAATTACAAAATAAAGATGATTTTTTGAGAGATGTGAATAGTATTTTTGGCCAAACATTTTGGGACGGAGGGAGTATGTTATATTATTATCTATGGTACGCAATTATATTTACTAAGAAAAGAAAGAAAACTCGGAACCGGGGAGCCCGTAGTGAGCAACTCACTGCAGGCGTGTAGTGAGAATCTTGGCCGTCCATTCTCCGGATCTTAAATAAACTGTTCACACGAATAGTTTATTTAAGATTCGGACCGTCCAAAACAAGAATGGACGACCAAGATTTACTCACGACAAGACCCCGCTCCCAGAAAACTCTCCACACGATCAATTTATTTAAGATCCGGACCATCCAAAATAAGAATGGACGGCCAAGATTTACTCACGACAGAGTGTAGTGACTACAAGACTCCGCTCCCAGAAAACTCTCCCATTAGGCCTCGTTTGTTTGATCGGAGATAAAAGGATAGGATATAAAATCCCTGGGATATGGAATCCCTTGGGATATTGCTCAGGATATAAATGGATGGGTAAAATCCATATCCAGTGTTTGTGTTCAACGGGATATAACCATTGGGAAACACTAATTATGGCATATTTTTCTCATTACCTAATGGATCCCCCCCCCCCCCCCCGGGATTTCGATGAAACTTGACGGAAATGATATCCCACTACAATTTTGCAACTACAAACAATAGATTTTGGACCCCATGTCTAAACATCTCAAATCTCATCCTCAAATCCCCCCTAACAAACATGGCCTACAATTTTGCAACTACAAACAATAGATATTGGACCCCATGTCTAAACATCTCAAATCCCATCCTCAAATCCCCCCTAACAAACATGGCCTATTAGTTCTCTTTCCTATATGGCTTATTCTCAAAAATCAATAAAGTTAATTTTTTGTTTGTCCTTGATTCCTCTCTCCTATATGGCTTATTCTCAATAAAGTTGGGGTTTTCCTTCTTTTATTACACTTTATAGAATATTAAGGTTTTTTTAAACATAAAAAGTTAGAGAAAAACTATTCTAACTCGTCTCATGTTCAAACTTTGTCTCTTTCTAAAATGTTTAATTTAAATTTTAAGCATAAATTTTCATTGTTTATGCGCATTAGCACAGGTACCTCGCTTGTATATAATACACACAAGATGGTACTAAACTAGAGGTGGTGAGTTGTGGCTTTAGCTGAGTTTGAAAGGATTGATTCAAATTCAAGTTATGTATATTCGAATAATGTAGGGCCGACTTTGATTTTCTTGGACACAAAGTGAAACTAGAATATGCCGGCCTTATGCATTTTGAGCAAGATGATAAAAAGATTAGTAAATTTGATTAAAAAAACGGTCATGCTGAAGCCCGCATGGCTTTCATTAAGCACAGGAGAAGATAAAAAACACACCATCTAATATATTTTTTACATTTTTCAATACATATCCACTTTTATATATTGTTCACATATTTCAATATATTTTTTAAACCTTAATACATTTTCCTAAAAAAGAAAAAAACAAGTTACTAGAAGTCAACCAGATAAAATTTTGAATTATACTCCCTCCGTCCCAATTTTATAGTCCTTTTTGGGATTTCATGTCACTTTTCAATGTGTTATATCTTGTAGTCTATAATGTTTTAAGTGATTTTAAAAATTTTGTTTAATAGTTTTCATCGAGATCTATCAAACAAGATCCATATTGGATATAAAAATCATTATCGATTGAAAGATATAATCGATAATCTATCCGGTTAGAATTGGACAAGGGACTATAAAATTGGGACGGAGGGAGTACATCATTACAAGACTTCTGAACAATCACAATCTTCTTAGAAGTATATGTGGACATGAGTCTAAGAGCATCTACATTTGAGGCTCTCCAAAAATGTTAGTTATATGACAAAAAGTGTAAAAAGTAGATCCCAAAAATTATGTGTTAAAGTGTGTTAGGTAGAGTGAGTAAAATCTGCTCCATTTGAAATTGTTAGTAATTTTTTGAGTGTTAGTCAAGATAAAAGTAAGAAAAAAGTAGGACCCACAATCCCCTTTTTCTCTCTTCTCTCTCTCATTTTCTCTCTTCTCTCTCTTGCTTTTTCTCTCTCTACTGCGATTGGGACCTTTTCTGCCGTGCTATCCCTTCTCTCTCTCTCTCTCTCTCTCTCTCTCTCTCTCTCTCAATAGTTTGCTACAAGATGGATCTAGCAAGGCTTTAGCATCCAACACAAAAAAAAGGGGGAGGAAAAGTGTGTCTAACGTTGTCAAATGGAGCACAAAAAAAGACCCTTTATTGTTAGTCAGATAAATTCTTACAGAAACAATGTCTAAAACACTCAAATATAGATGCTCTAAAGATGTGTGTGTCAGTGTATGTGCCTGGGAGCAACTAGAGGAACGTTAGATGTAGCCATGTAGGGCTGTCAACGGTTCGGTTTGGTGCCGATTGGTATAAATTCGATAACCGAACCAAGTCTATGGTCCAATAAAAAGCAATCCGAGTCCAAACCAAAAGTCTACCGTCCAATTCCGAAACAATAAAAAAACTCAAGGTTCGATTCACGGTTTATCCACGGATTATTACATTCCACAAAATAAAAATAAAAAAAGATTCCACATTCCAAATTCATAGCCCAAATAAAAAAAAATAGATTTCTTGATTCCAACACAATAGATTGACTTTAACAGCACATCACCGCTCGCCGAATAATTTATAGAGAATTAGTGACAGAAATCTGGTCGTATATATGAGATTCACTAGCAAAATGGAATAAGAAAAATGTTATTGCACACAGATAAAAGTTAAATGGGCATAGTACTCATTCGCATACAGAAGATCTGACACTCGATAAAAACAAACCATTTCATTCATAGAGAAAAGGCGTCCAATTAAAATAAACAAACAAAAAATATAACATCAGATGTTATAATTTTTCAATCTGTGTTCGGGAGGGCCATCCACGGACCCAACCCAAAACCTACAATTAGGTTCGGATTCGCGGTTTGCATTTTTTTTTTTTTTTTGACAGCCCTAGTTAGATGCATTGCAACAGCTCGATCCCGTGGCAATAAGCTACTACTTACTTCATCTCAAAATTTATGTCCATTCTTACTATTTACACCTCTCAAAAAATTATCAATATTCATAATTTACTGTTTTATGGTTTTAAAATTTTAGTTTAATAAATTAAGTGTGATCTATCAAATAAGACCCATATTGCATATAAAAATTTATAAATTAAAATATTTGCGAGAGGGGTGAATAGTGAAAATAGACATCCTTTTTGGGCGGAAAGACTAATTTGTTATAAAAAAAAAGATGATGAATGGTGTTTAGTCGCAATTGTGACACGTAATGCCTAGTCCTATGTTCCAGAGTCTGTTAGGAAACAGTCCTCATTAGTTCAAGAGGTTATGTTTAGGTCCAATTATGGTGTTTTGGATTTAGATGACCCTCTTTAGTTGACTCTTTTCAAGCGGATTGAATGGATCTAATTCTCTTGGTGTCTATGCACAATTAACACCTGTCGTTAGTGCCCAACTTAGCTTGAAGTTGGCTAGAGAAGGCACTCCGATGGTCTAGTAAGGATACTTAGAGAGAAAAGTACCAGAGAAGAGTATTAAATTGGAGTGTATTAAGTTGTGTACCTTCCATGGTTCCTTATCTTTGTTTATATAGGCCATCCTGACTTGGGGCTCCAAGCTCAGGGAGAGATCAGTCATTTGGCTCGAATGACGTCACGAGCTAAATCCATTATGGTTGCATGTGCATGCCACAAATCACAGAGCGACGCGCGTCATAACCGCTCAGCTATCGTCACGATGATGTAAGAGGTAAATTATTACGTGAACATGGCCCGTCAACGAGCCAGTCACGCGCAGTAACCGCCTCGGGTGATGTCATCCGTGATGTGTCAGACCAACTGCTTTCCATATTCCTCGTGAGTCACTTCGGGTTTACCGGGCTCGGGTGACTCGTCCCGATCGATCCTGACTCGGCCGAGATGCCGATTCTTGCCAGTTCATACCGTCCCGGCATGGTTCTATTGGGCTCAGATGATGGTCCAGCTCATTTTAACGAGGGATGGGCTCTGCTCCGTTTAAGGTTTGGGCCTCTGGTCCGAACCACTCTTGACCCTTTCGATCCTTGTTTTTCGGCCCACTACACCAATATTATTACCATCCTACCTCTCTCCTACTCTTTCAAATAATTCGCTCCTCCAATCTTCTCTCACCGAAATTCTCAAATTGTTTTAATATAAAAGTAAACGCTTTTTTCTTTTTAAGTAGTATAGTGGCACTACTACTCGTTCTTGATCAAAGGAGTTCTTATGAAAATAAAAGCATTTTTACTCTTCCTAGTGAACAAAATACTCAATTCAGTGATTGGAGACGGACTCTTTTGTGGATTTATGACCACAGCCACCGTAGGTCTCGGCTATTTCTTCGTTGTAACCAGCTTATTCCAGTATAAAAGACAAATCTTCATAAAAGACAACCAGAGACGAGAATATATACTTCCCTTATTAGAGCAAATATATATACGTTAGGGGATCTTTTGATCACAATCGCAAATCACGAAGACCTTTTGCAAATCAAAGGTTTGGGGAAAGAGGATCTAGAACAGATCCGCATAAAACTAGACCGTTTTAATGAGAACTATTTCGTCCAACACTACCCTTACCCTCCTTTTTGAAATACAATTGAAATTTTTTATAAATAATTACTCCCTCCGTTCCATAATGTTTGTCCGGCACGGAGTCTAAGGATTCAAAAAAAATGAGTTCTTTGTCAAAAAAAATTAATTTTTTTGACAAAAAATAATAGAACAAACATTCATCTATTAATTTGTGCAAAAAAATTATTTTTTTCGTAGAACAAAGTCTATTTTTTTTAGTCCTTGGACTCCGTGCCGGACAAACATTATGGAACGGAGAGAGTACCATTTAAGGGGACTCTTTGACGTTGGCAATTTCCTTAATTTTCTAGTCGTGTGTCAACTACTTTGACATTAAAATCTAAAACAAGTAAAAAACCGAAACTCATACCAAAACTATAATTCATTACGAATATGTTAAATCAATGACTAATCTATAATAAACGAATCGAAATCTCATTTCAAAAAAAAACGTGCCACAAGTTTATTGCAAATTATGATAAATATGCGGAAAATTAACAATAAGTGAAAATTTTAGCTTATAATTCAGTTTTCCTCCAATTTAGGAGCGAATCCCCAATAAGGGTCTAGAATCATAAAAAAAAAAGTGGGAGGTTTACTTGGTTTTTCGCTGCGCCTATCATCTTCTTCATCGCTTCAACAAATTCGTGTCCTCTCTCTCACTCTGTTGGTGTCTGCGATTGAATTCCTGTTTTAATAGGTACTTGTGTCTTCTCTTTTTTCACTGGCTTCTTTTACTGGAGTATTTCACCTGTGTAAAATCTTGATGATTGTATGTAAGCTGGGCATTCACATTTTCTTCGACATTTGTATGTTAATATTATGCTGTCATGCTTTGGCCTTCAGTATCTCTCCTCTTACAATGCATTTAGGAATCCATATAATCACCTAATTCTTGTTCAATTGCGCACACTCATACCCTCCTAATCGCTTACAACAGCTCATTTCGTGGGCTGATAAGGTTTTGGGGGATAAGAGGTAGTTATGCTATAAGGGGAATTAGTTAAGAATGAGAAATTAGCTAAGGAGTTTGATGGGTAGTTGAAACGGATGGATAAGAGTAGGTGGATAAAGAAATAATGTGAATATGAAAAGGGTTTGCGGGGCACACTGGTAATTATGCCCACTTGGATAAGCTAATGATGGGCCGTGGGGTGGGTTTCGCTAAGACCATTTGCCGGAATAGCATTTTGGGTGCAAGGGGGGAACCAAACATCGGATAATAGCTGGCCCTGATTAGCTTGACCTCCAAGGCCCTTATCCCCTCCTTTTCTCCGCTCTCCAAACGGGTGTAAGTGTTCAGATACATGACAAGTTGCGTTAGTTATAACGAGGGGATACTGGTGACTGGTGAGATGTTGGGACAAGTATGCCTCAAGTTGGAGACAAATAGAAACATAGCAGGGATAATATGGAGAGGTAATTTAGAACATAAAAGAAAAAAAAAATGAATATAGAAGTTTGAACCAAATAAAACCGTTGTTTAAATTGTAATACTACAACAACACAACAATAACGGAACCCATCTAGTCCCCAATCATTGGGGGTATGGGCGGGGGATGGTTGAGAACAGACCTAACCTTTGGCAATATGCACAAAGTGGCTGCGCTCAGAATACCACTGAAATAGTGGCCCCCCTAAACCTCTAAGAACCGAGGAGCTACACGGACGTTTTGTTGCAGAACCATGCCCCCAAATCAAAGCCAAAAGGCATCAAGGAGGGTAGGCCTAGAGACCCAAATCAATATCCGTACTCATTACCATGCTTCCTTCATTCATGGTCCAGAGTATCTCAGTAATGAGTACATAGTTTAAATTGTAATACTCATAAAAGAAAATTTAAGTATTGTAAAGATACCATAGTTTTGGTTCTCTTGAAATGGAATGTTCATATGAATAACAACTAAATAGATAGCATCACATTTATACATACCCGTGTCCCCTGCCGCGTCTGTGTCTATTTATTTTGAATTTTCGTGTTCTGGTCTGCATCGATGCTTCTTCTGTTTTTTGAGGCTTTTTTCCCTCCGTCTTTCCTTACTCTCCGTCGCATATGTGGCTCGCTTGTAAATCTGGGCAAGGTGTATTACCATTGTCGTGTATGCATGTATTGCTAGGCAGTCGATTTCCCTACACTTCTGATTTCTTTAAATTTTTTGTAGTCCCTATGTAATCAAACTAAACTTCTGAGGTATGTAGAACCTGGACAAGGAAAGAAATAAAGCAAAACCGAATCAGAATTTTGTTTCATTTTTCTGCCTCTTTTTTGTCTTTTGTCATACAATAATTCTTACTTTAATAGCCCTGCAATTAGCAATTATAGTGGGCTTTTCTGTCTCAGAAGTATTTGCTTCTTTGAGATATAATGGAAGCTGTTTGCATGCATCGGCTAATTCCACATGTGCACCCACAAAGAAAAAAGCAGTTAAGCTTGTGGCGAATGCTATGGTAATTAAATCTTCGTTGGTTTTTTTTCCCTGGTGTTTCCAGGTTCAATTGTTGAAGTAGGTACCCCATCCAGGATATTATTTCTGGATTTCTTCCCTTCAACCTAGCTACTTTGCTTAATCTGAACAATGTTTGGGTTTAGGAAATCACCTGCCACTAAGGTTCCTAAGCAAAATTCAGTTGACCCCTCAAGTTTTAACCCTTTTGAATCCGACACTGAAGCAGATAACAAGCAAAACCATAAAATTGCGGAAAGAACTTCTTCCAAACCTGTACTCATTACAACAAATTCAAAACCCAACCCTTTTGATGATGATGATGAGGATGGGAGAAAGGCATCCTCATGGAACAAACGCAATGACTGTTTTAGTGACTCAGAAGATTTGGATTGCATGTCCGTGCAAGAATTGGAGACTTCTGCTGCAAACAAGGCTGAGGAGACACAAAATCAGTAAATAATTGTTTGAAGATTGCTGAGGATATTACGGAGGATGCTACGAGGACTCTTGACACTTTGCATCGTCAGGGAGAGCAAATCCATTGGACCCACTTGATGGCGGCTGATATGGACAAGGATTTGAACAAGGTATGCTAATTTTCTTTCACTCACTGAGCTTATATAATTACGTGAACCCATGCTTGTTCAAGTAAAGCTGGTTTTGGAACATAGCTAGAATTTATTATAAAAAAAAGAGAAGTGGAATTCGCTTACATGATAAATTATTCGTCACAACTTTTCTCTTGCATACAAAAGAAGTAGGCTTTTTTTAGTTCACAACATCGATTTTAGAGTTTGTCTGGAAATGTTATTATGGATTTAAAATTAGGTTTTACAAACTATGTGGCATGGATGAGGTATGAAAGTGCAGCAGTTATTGGATAGTTGTCCATCGATAAGTTGCATCCATGGTAGATGGAATTTCTGGCTTTTAAAGGATTGCCTAGCCTTCTGTGTTTATGGTTTTACCAGTCTGTGAAAAGGGGAAAATCTAGAATTCTTATCGTAATATCCCTTCTCTCCCTTTTGGGTTAAGAACTTTCTTCACATGGAAAACAACTGCTTTCAATTTAGCTTCTGGCACTCTGATTTTGGAGCCTCAACGCACGAGAAGTAAGGTTCTGGAGATAATGATCAAGTTCCATGCATTTATTCAAGTAGAATGGGAAACCAATCTGCCTTCATCATGCTATGGCTGATTACTATGATTTCAACCTGAAGCCCATCTCAATTATGCCAGATAATGTTCTGTAATTGTAGTTGAGTATTTCATGATGTTGCGAGTCTTTCCTTATCATGTATCAGACTTCAGTTCAATCATTCGGTACACAAAATTTTTATACTGGCAGACTGCTGCTCTAAATCCAATGAGAGAATTCTAGAAGGGCCAACATCTTCTAATCTTATACCAAATAATCAGGACAATGATAATACTTTCTGTGAGAAAATAATTGCACCTACGAGTGGACAGCCATGGATGTGTTCTCCTGTGCACATTACTGTATTCCCTTTCCTTTTCCTCTTAGAATCTATACTATATCCAGTATTCTTATAGTTGCTTTTTTTGTTACTTTCCTGAGTTTCTTTATGGCCTTTTCATAATGGCAGGGAGCGTCTCTTGATAATACATTGGTAATTTCAGGGCGAGAAGCTCTTGGGAAGTCTTGGGGGCATGTTCTCTAAACCGTGGAAGGCAAAAAAGACACGATAAATTTCTGGGCCTGCAATCACAAAAGGTGTCCACACCCCGTCCCCTTCCCAACCCTAATGCTATTTCTCTTATTAAATTTTGATGGCATGATGTTATCTGAATCAGAGAATTCATTTATATGGTGACATTCTCGATACTTCTTGTTGTTGTTTTTGTTTTTTCGGTTCAACAGATGATTATTTCAAAGAAAAGCAAAACAAGGAGCAGAGAGAAAAACTGGGTTTAACACGTGCACCAAAGGGACGATTTGCTTCCCGGACACCTCCTTCTGAACCGACAAATGCCTTACAGAAAGTTGAAGTACGTGCTTGTGGTTAAACAATTCAGAATGGGCAATTACACCATATTTACCCTGATTAGTTTCATTTTGCTTTTTCATTTGTGTTTACTGAAACCAGGTAGAGAAGGCAAATCAAGATGATGCCCTTTCTGATCTAAGCAACATATTGGGTGATCTGAAGGGTATGGTGATTGACATGGGATCTGAACTTAACAAGTGAGTTGTGTTTCTAGTTATCATGTGACAATACCTTGTCACATTAATCTAGCTGTAACTTTCGGTTATCAGTTTCATGTCGGATGAATGAAGATAGTATCTCCATCAGCTTATCTATTTGAAGTAGCAGAACATTCTGTCATTATGCAGAGGAATTATCACTTGGCTCTTTGAAGTTTTAACGAATGATGACTTTCAAAGCACTGAAACTGTAATTAACGTATTTGATGAAACTATGAAATATTCTTATGATCTTTCTTCTTGCCTTTGAAATGTTGACAGTATTTAACAATACATAGAACTTGCAAGTTAGCCCAAGCGAATGGGTGCTTGTTACACGTTCACCTTGCCTTAGGTTCAACTACCCTCCTCTTTTCCCCGTCTTACTTAGTTACACAGTATTACAAATGATTTCTTGCTTGTACACACCAAGACAAACTATGCTGCACGTGCAGTGCTATGTATATAACCAATCTAACCAGAAGATTTGATTTTTGGCTAATCTGGTTCTGTCATCGAAAACTAAAATGCTTATCATGGGCTCATTAGACATTTTGCTCCTTTTTCTTTATAAGTTTTTGCAAATTGGCAAATAAGCACATTGATTTGGCAGTTACAAAGATTTTTTTTATCTATCTTTTGTTTTAAAAAAGATGGTTCATTAATATTTCTAATTCTAATGTGTCCCTCCTCTCTTCCTTTTTTTTTTTTATTTCTTCTAGTTTGAAGTTCTTTTTTTCCGGTTAATTTATGGGTTAAGTGATCTGGTGAATGCAGGCAAAACAAAGCTCTTGATCATCTTCATGACGACATGGAGGAACTTAACTCCCGAGTAAAAGGCGCCAACCAACGCGCACATAGATTGGTGGGCAAGTGACAAAGCTTGGGCTAGAAATACCAGTTTGCTGAACAGTTTATCGTTTCATGAAGGTTTAGTCTTTTTCCTTTTGTGGCTTCTTACCGGCATGAATTCTTTGTATCCATTCAATTTGTATACAACCACAAATGAGGCGATTGTTTACATTTTTCTTTTCTTTTTATCGTCAATTGTTCTCATTATACAATTGTGATTCAGCCTCTGTACTTAGCGTTAGTTGGAGCAATGAATGTAATCGGTTGATTGTAAAGAGTCTTTAATTCCCAGATACGGAGATACCTTATTTTAGGTGCCAATTTCTGTATCATCATCATACATAACATGGATTGGTAAAATGCGTATCACCTCCCTGTGGTTTAACCCTTTGGCATTTCACCACCCTTAGTATCGAATTTTTTTAATTTCCCTCCTCGGGGTTTTTTTGGACTTAAGTGCCATGCTACCTAGGGATGAGCACGGACTGGATTTGTCTGTTTTGTGATAAACCAAGAAGTAAATCGATTCTTACGGATCCAAGATATTGAGAACCAAACAATTTTGCAAAATGCATGGAACCGAATCCATGCAAACTATTCCTATTAGACAATGATTCGGTTTCGATTTACTTCAGGTTGAGTTTTATTTGAAAGGCATTTGAAGCAATGAAGTTTTGCATGAAAAATATTAACTAAAACCTTTCTTTGAACCAATTTCGTTAGAATCACTAAAAGACCTCCAAATGTATTTGAACGTATTGCAAAGTCACGAGCAAAGTGGGTATGCATTGTGTAGGATAAAAGTACATGGTGGTGTTTTTTTTTTTTTGTCAATATTTGAATTATGATGACAAAGATTAATAAATCAATCCAAAGCAAGACGACATCATAACGACACCTAGAACCCGATGAATACCAATCAAATCAAGCATGGAGGCAGAACTGTGGGACATATACAAAGGTTTGGAGCTTGTTCTGAGCCAAGGCATGAATGCCATTGAAGTGGACTCTGACTCGACTGCGGCCATCTCCCTCATCAATGAGGAAGCCCCAGCTCATTCCCCGCATGCAACGCTGATTCAAGAATGCAATGCTCTTATGGAAGTCACTGGGTGTACTCTGAAACACATCTTCCGTGAGGGAAACCAAGTTGCTGACAAGTTGGCCAATATAGGAGTTGAACAAGAGCATAGATGGGTCTCCCACATCTCACCACCTGAGGATATAATCCCCCTCCTCCAAGCTGATATGAGGGGTGTGGCTTTTGAGAGAATGTAGTCTGTTTTCTTCTATTTCCTATGTACCAAAAAAAAAAAAGAATACCAATCAAAACACAAGGAAAATGAACTATATAGTCACGAGATAAACCAACGTAAAACATAAATAAACAAGCCCACAGCAGCAGCTGATGTGGCAAAGCAGCCTTGGAACAAATCTTATACTAGCTTGCAGTCCAAAAAAGCCAAGCCATCCACTTTTTTTTTTTTTTTTCCACTTTTGAAGAAGCCAGCTTCAAGCAGCTCTGATAGCCTCCCTTTAGCCACCACAGTTCAAAAAAAGTATGCAGCAGGCACCAATAGCAGCAGCATAAATAGCAACAGATACCAAAAAGTCTATGTACCCTAAATGGGTACCCAAAATATGCCCAGAATTTGAACTTTAACGATCCAGATTCACTTCCATTGAATTTCAAATTCTGGGTACTTTCTGGGTATATTTTCTGTATACGTAGCACTACTCGAACTGTGAGAATCTCGCAAACCAAACCATATTTGTTTTTTTTATCTCATAATCGGGTTCAAGCCACACTACTAAAAAACAGCCCCAACTGTCACTTGTTTCTCATTTGCTATCGGAAATGGTTTCTTCATTTACTAAAATCAACCCACTTAATTTTATGAAATTCTCATTTTAAGAAATAGGAAACAAGGCTTCCGGTTGGATATGTGTTTCGACAAATTCTTTGCTCACCCCCAAAAGTCTTGAAATCAATCTGGATGGAATATTCTTCAATTATCCTTGAAAACGACCCCTATCAAACCAAGAATCAAATCCACCGTATCGAAAATTCTCTATTCCTCTCTTTCGGTGCAATTACACGAAAATTTTAAAACAAAATACATCATCCAACGACCCAAAACAATTCAGCTATTTTTTGGGCACAACGGATCTCAGACGATCAAACCAAAGGTAAAAAGTCCCCCTCACAAGTAGGAAAATTATTTCTTACACTTCCAATTTTCGTTTGTTTCCATTGGCCACAACAAAGAATTACCAACCAACCAACCAGCAATGGCCACAAAACGCCTTCAACAGCCTCCCTCCCCCTCCTCCTCCTCCACCATCAAACGCCACCAAAAATGCTCCCTTCACCTCAAATCTTCTTCTCTCTCCTCTTCTTCTTCTCTCTCCTCTCCACCTCCTCTCCGGCCTCCATCTCCGTATCCCCTCAAACCCTCTCCAAATCAGGCGACCCGATTACAATCCAATGGTCCCAAATACCCTCTCCCTCAAACCTCGACTGGCTCGGCATATACTCACCTTCCAACTCCTCCTACGACAACTTCATCGGCTACCTCTTCCTCTCCTCATCACCCACTTGGCAATCCGGGACGGGTTCCATCACCATCCCCTTAACAAACCTCCGATCCGAATACCAGTTCCGGATCTTCCGATGGACCCAATCGGAAGTAAACCCTAAGCACCAGGATCACGACCACAACCCCCTGCCGGGTACCAAGAACCTTCTTGCAGCGTCCGGGTTGGTCGGGTTTGAGCAGGGTCGTGGACCGGAGCAGGTGCATTTAGCGTACACGGGTCGGGGCGATGGTGAGATGCGGGTTATGTTTGTGACCCGTGATGGGGAGGAGAGTTTTGTGAGGTATGGATTGAGAGAGGATGCGTTGGAATCGAGTGTGGATACGGTTGTGGGGAGGTATGAAAGAGAGGATATGTGTGATGCACCGGCTAATGAGAGCATTGGGTGGAGAGATCCTGGGTTTATTCATGATGGGGTCATGACTGGTTTGAAGAAAGGGAAGAGGTATTATTATCAGGTAATATTCTTGGATTAGTCTGGTTTGGTTTAGTATGTGAATTTTGTTTTTATGTTAAGCAGTGTCAGAATTACATCGTAAGACTTAGGATAACAGGACACTAGATCAGTTTTCCTTGTTTCTATGTTAAGCAGTATTAGAATTACATCCTAAGAGTTAGGATAACAGGACACTAGATCAGATCAGTTTTCCTTGTTTTTATGTTAAACAGTATCAGAATTACATCACATCTTAAGACTTAGGATAACAGGACACTAGATCAGTTTTTCTTTTTTTTTTTATGTTAAGCAGTATCAGAATTACATCCTAAGAGTTAGGATAACAGGAGACTAGATCAATCATGTGGGTAGGGTTGATAAACGAACAGAGTTACCCAGATTCGAGCTTGTATTAATTCACTAGATCAGTTTGTTACGTAATCAAACCAAGCTCGAACAAGCTACTGCCAAGTTGGTTTGCTTTGCTAGTTTGCTTCTTGCCAGCCTCGGGTTGTTACTCTCCCTTTGGCCCTTGGCGGCTTATGATTGTTGGAGTGAGGTGGTGCCTTCTTCGTGGTTATGCTCTTGCTCTGACTAGATCCCTCATGTTTAGGGTCCTTTAATCTTTGTAATTTGTTTTCAAAGATTAATAAAATCATTTTTGCCGTTCAAAAAAAGTCTCATTTGGCACTTTGGTTTATGATGTATAACAATTCCAAGCTACTTTAGATCGGTTTGGGTTTGGCTCGATTTGAACTCGTTTGAGATCGGCTCGTCTCATAAATAAGCAAAGCTTGAAAACATTGTCTTATAGAACTAATTGAGATCTACCAAACAAGATCCATATTGAATATAAAATTCATTAGTCATCACCGATTTAAAGTTATCACTAGTTTTTTATCCGGTTAGAACAGAACGAGGGACTATAAAATTGGGACAGACGGGGTATGTGAGTTATGGACATATGTAGGTTTGAATTTTGTTCAGTGCTGTTGAAGTATATGAATCATTGGTTTTCTGGTTAGATATGATCATATGATGATTCCATTGGAACCACTCTTTCTTTGTTTTGCAATAGGGAAGATATCCGTGTTGGTGATTTCGTTTTATAAATCTTCCTTAGGTATTTTCCTTGATTGATCCTGTGCTGTGTGCAGTAATTTGAGTTAATAGTCGCTGTCTTATTCTTTTAGCACCAGCAGCTGTTTATCAAATCAAATTATTAAGTTGAGGAGGGAAGCTTTTGTTTATACATTTGTTTTATCAAAATAGTGTACTACAGGTCCCCTCTTTAATGTTTCACAGTTTTTTGCACTAATTAAAAGCAAGGTTCTAAAACTCGCTAGGCGCTCCTAGGGCGGCCGGGCACCTTCTAGCTTCCAGGCTGAGTACTCGGCCCTTAGTCGGGCTAGTCGGCGAGGGGCCTTCTAGCGCCTAGGCGGCAAGTACTCAGCCTTCCAGACCTTCTTTTCGAATATTGATTAAAAGAGCTCAATTAGATCAAATTCGATAAATTTGTTGAAAAATATTCACGGAATAAATTCTACATATATATGTGAAAATGCACGTTTTCAAAACTAGGAAAAACATAAGGTAACGGAGGAGTAGTTTATTAGCCTGGTCTCTTCGTTTGGCGCCATGAAATTTGTTTCGGTTACTGATGTCAGTTTCTTTCTTCAATATAGTTTAGCTAGTAATCGAAGACATTCACTTTCTAACATTATTTCAGCTCTCTGGGATCCTGATTTTCACTGATTCATGTATACTTTTAACAACATTAGATATTTGATTAAACATGTTTTTCTGCTGTCTCTCTTTTCAAAGTTGGCTGACAACTCTTTTTTAGATAGCTTTCTCTAATATTTTCTGGTAGTTACATGCAGTGGCGTCGCTACATTGGATCATGTGGGTCGGCTGACCCCATGGAGGAAAACAAAATTGCTGCTATTATACTTCAAGTTTTTGGTCTGTAGAAAATGAATCCATCCAAATACCCCATTGTGGCGTGCAAACCCATTAAGAAAGTCACTACCAATTTTCTGTCGTGTTCTCTCTCTAAGTTAGACATAGATTTGAGTAAAACCTAATTAATAGCATAATCATAAACTTGAGAGAGAAAATGACCTTTAAAGCTTAGTAAAATTAGAGTTTTCTGCATCATTTGGGTAAATTTCTTTGCCCATTTTGGTTTTGGTAGAGATAAATCAGAGTAAAAACTTCATTAATAGTACAATTATAAATTTGAGAGAGAAAATCTCCTTTTAAAGCTTTGGGAGAAATTAGAGTTCCGTATCATTTGAGTAAAATTTTGGCACCTTTTGGTTTTGGTATAAGTTTTGGTCAAGAGTTGGAGTAGTTTGAGTAATAAAAGAGAGTAATGGCTGGACTCTGGAGATGCTCTTAAGCCTCTCATATGATTTATTTAGTGTTCTTTTTTTGTTTACTTAGGATTTTAAGGTTAATTTTTTTAAAAGACAATGATAAAAATAAAGGAAAGATTCATCTTTAGTAGTTCTGTTCAGGAAATTGAGCTAAAAATGTCATATTGATTTGAACGACATTACTTAATTGCTGGAGCTTAAAGAAAGTACATCTCGACTTTCAGTTTGTAGATGACCCCATCCACACAAGTTCCTGGACTCGCCACTGGTTACATAACCAAACCAAACCGAGCCTTATGTCCCATTCAATTGGGGTTGGCTACATGAATCCGGTTTTTCCATTGAGATCTGTCTAGGGCGACCTCTTCACTTAGGTTTAGTAATCCCAAGTCCTTTCGTATGATGGCATCTAAAGTCAATTTAGGTCTACCTCTTCCCCTGGCCCCACTCTCCAATACTATCATATCACTCTTCTTGACTACGGCATCTGAAGATCTACGATAGATATGTCCAAACCACCTCAATCTTATTTTCTCTCAACTTATCCTGCATAGGTATAACTCCTACCATTTCATGAATAGTTTCATTTCTAATTCTACACTCCTAGTCTTGCCATACATCCACCTCAACATCCTTATTTCGGCTACACTCATCTTACTCACTTGGTGCTTCTTGATAGGCCAACACTCCGTCCTGTAAAGCATTGCTGATCTAATAACATTTCTATAAAACTTCCCTTTCAGTTTACTAGGTATCCTTCGATCGCACAATACACCTTAAAGCAGCTCTCCACTTGAGCCACCCAACTTAGATCCTATGGGCTACATCGTCCATAATCTCTCCATCCTTGCTAAATATGAACCTAAATACCTAAAATGCTCACTTTTTGGTATCTCTTGATCCTGAATCCTCACTTTTTCTGTTTGACCCCTGCCATTGTCGCTAATACTTATCCTAAATCCTGTGGACTCCAATGCTTCTCTCCAAATTTCTAATTTAGCATTAACCCCCCTTGCATTTTTATCCACTAGGACAATATCATCTGCAAACAACATGCACCACGGAATATCATTTTGAATATGTCTAGTCAACTCATCCATAACTAAGGCAAAAAGATAAGGGCTCAAAGCAGACTCTTGGTGCAACCCTACTGTAATTCAAAATTCACTTGTTTCCCCTACTGGTGATCTAATTTTAGTAACGACACCTTCATACATGTCTCTACCACATCGATATATCCTTTTGTCATTCCTTTTTGCCCCAAAACCCACCAAATGATCTCCTTGGGTACCCTATCATAGGCTTTTCCTAAATCTATAAAAATCATATGGAGATCCCTCTTCTTCTCCATATACTTTTCTACCAACCTCCTTAACAAATAAATTGCTTCCATGGTCGATCTCCCCGGCATAAATCCAAATTGCTTCTTCGACATTCTTATCACCAGTCTCAAGCGATGCTTAATAACTCTTTCCCGCAGCTTCATTGTATGGCTCATTAACTTAATGCCTCTATAGTTGCAACTTTGAATATCTCATTTATTCTTAAATATAGGTACTAAGGTGCTCCTCCACTCGTCTGGCACCTTCCTAGTCATTCTGGTCACCAAACCCAAAACCACCATGGACTTTCTCGTACCCTTGCCTATTAACTCCTACATGACCGTTGAAATCGCCACTTATAAATAGCTTCTCTCCTAAATGTACCGCTTTATCCCAGAATTGCTCCTTGGTAAGATCATCCAAACCTATTTAGGGCGCAGAGGCACTAACAATATTTACTATATTCTCCCCAATCACAAGCTTAAACAAAATAATCGTATCTCCTTTCCTCGTGACTAAAACTACAAAATTCCTAAGATGCTTAGCTACTATGATACCTACACCGTTTCTATGTCTATCGTTTCCAGTATAGTAGAGCTTATACCCTGTGTCCTCTATCTCTCTAGCTTTCTCTCTTACCCACTTAGTCTCTTGTAAGCAAGCTATACTTATCTTTCTCCTCATCATAGTATCAACTAGTTCCTTAGTCTTATCGGATAATGTACCTATATTCAAAGTTGCTAACCTAATCCTAATAGTCTCGGGCTAACTTCTTTACCCATGCTCGTCCAGATAAATGTGGGAACCCTTGCTCACTTATCACGTTACCCGGGCGTCGATATGGCGCCCCTTGCTCATTTTTCGAAACACCCGAAGGCAGGCGCAACACGTCGCTTGAGGGGAACGCCCTAGCATGTCGCGTATTCATATTAGGATTTATGTTAGAGATCTAACGGGCTTTTTACGCGCTGGCTGTCAGCTACCTAACTCACAACCCTCCTCTTTTATCCGGGCTTGGGACCGGCTGTAAACAATGTAAGACTCTAAAGCACGGCACAGGCGGAGTTGCCACTGGTTACATGATCTCGCTTATTAGTGTATTGTCGCAGAAGATATAGGTGTTACTTTTTTAAACTTGTATTACTCTCTCTCTCTCTCTCTCTCTCTCTCTCTCTCTCTCTCTCTCTCTCTCTCTCATTTTTTATATTGCACCAGATCATTGCAGCTTTAATTGGTTTGTCAATGTATCCCCCAACAGGGAGTTATAAAATTCTCTTTACTGTTGTTAACATTTAATGTTGGAGGTGATATATGCTTACTGGTTTATGCCTATAAAAATAGCACTGGTTTTTGGGGTTAGATTTCCTTTGATGAATAGGATATGCTGATCAGTAGTTTCTCGGTTTCATTCTATTGCTTTCCATTAGTTACTTAGAATCTAGTAATTATGCTGGTGCTTGAAAATTGTACGAGTCCACATCTTTTTCTTGATTCGACTATTCATAAGGGGTTACTGTCTTCAGTGCCTGTTCTGTTTTTTAAGGTTCAATATCTGGGGATCTTGCTCTTTGGCACTCTACATATGATTTATTCTCTACTGGACCAAAATTCTTAGACAGAGACCAAAATTGCACCAGTTTCCTAGTAGTTAGTTCTTCTTATATTAGCTATCTGGATCACACCTCATTTAAGTTTTTTTAGTGTAGGTCGGAAGTGATTCAGGCGGTTGGAGCACCACTTACAGCTTTGTCTCAAAAAATGATGATTCTGACGAGACAATAGCATTCTTATTTGGAGACATGGGAACCGCTACACCCTACTCGACCTTCCTTCGTACACAAGATGAAAGCATATCAACTCTGAAGTGGATCAGCCGGGACATTGAAGCCCTCGGCAACAAACCATCCTTTATTTCGCACATTGGAGATATCAGCTATGCAAGAGGATACTCGTGGTTGTGGGACAACTTTTTCGCTCAGATTGAACCTCTCTCCTCCAAAGTCCCTTACCACGTCTGCGTTGGTAATCACGAATATGATTGGCCTCTGCAGCCTTGGAAGCCAGACTGGTCCTACACTGTATACGGAAAAGATGGCGGCGGTGAATGTGGTGTGCCCTACAGTCTCAAATTCAATATGCCTGGGAACTCTTCAGAACTCACAGGGACTCGCGCTCCACCCACCCGGAACCTTTACTACTCATTCGATTTGGGTTCAGTGCATTTCGTCTATATATCAACAGAAACAAACTTTTTGCCCGGTAGCAACCAATATGACTTTATAAAGCACGATTTGGAGTCAGTCAATAGGAAAAAGACCCCTTTTGTGGTAGTCCAAGGGCACAGGCCAATGTACACGACAAGCCACGAAAATAGAGATGCCCCCTTCAGGGAGAGATTGCAGGAACACTTGGAACCTTTGTTTGTGAAGAATAAGGTTACACTTGCATTATGGGGCCATGTCCATAGGTACGAGAGATTTTGTCCTCTGAATAATTTCACTTGTGGGAGTATGGGTTTGAATGGGGAGAAATGGGAAGCGTTTCCGGTTCATGTAGTGATTGGGATGGCTGGTCAAGACTGGCAACCCATATGGAACCCCAGAGCAGACCACCCGGATGACCCAATTTTCCCACAGGCAAGCCGGTCTCTGTACCGAGGGGGCGAGTTTGGGTACACTAGACTCGTTGCCAATAAGGAGAAACTCACTTTTTCGTATGTAGGGAATCATGATGGGGAGGTACACGATATGGTGGAGATTTTGGCATCGGGACAAGTTCTCAACGGCGGTGATGGTGGTCCTACAGCTGAGCGTAAGATGGTGCAATCGTCGTTTTCATGGTATGTGAAGGGTGCAAGTGTTCTCGTGCTTGGGGCTTTTGTGGGTTATGTTATAGGGTACATCTCTCATGCCAGGAGAGATGGTTCTGGAAAGAGCTGGACTCCTGTGAAGAGTGAGGAAATATGAGTACCTGATTTTGCTCACAGCATGTAGCAGGTTAGTAAATGCTTGAAATATAGATCTGTTCTGTAAAATATGCACTCGCTAAGTCTGTAAATTTTCGACATTGAGCTGCTGTCGAGGTGGGAATACTTTGTAATCGAAACTCAAAGTCTGTAAATTTTCGACATTGAGCTGCTGTCGAGGTGGTAGTACTTTGTAATCGAAACTCACTGTAGGGTTGTGAGCTCACGAGAATTATCTGTAAATATGCTTGTGTCACTGCAAAATAAGTGAAAGTGAAGCATGAACTTGCATTGTTAATATTGTGGCGCAGCCATGCCAATGAATGCATTTGTCTGAGAGAACTTTATTTATGTATTTTTTGTGACTTTTCAACCAATGAAACTACTTTTGGTACGAGGTCAGGAGACACGATCGCCTCCGTCACCTCGTATCCAATCTTTTGGATAATCTTTCTGATCTTAAGGATTTGGCCATTGAGTGGAACAAAAATGTTTTTGGAAAATTTTCTTTTGTAAAAAACATCTTCTTGCCAGACTTGAAGGTATCCAACGTAGCCAAAGTATCTCTTATTCCCATAATCTCTTTTTCCTTGAAAAAGAGCTTAACCGCTGCTACCAAGATACTCTTAAACAAGAGGAAACTCTTTGGTTTCAAAAATCGAGATCCAAATGGATCGTGGAGGGTGACCGTAATACCAAGTTTTTCCATCTTTCCACTGTCATTAGAAGAAGAAAGAATAAAATCCTTACGTTAAAAAATCAAAATGGTGGTTGGATTGAGAATCCTAATGAACTGAAATCTCACATCATTGACCATTTCAAGAGTCTGTTTTGTATTAACACTAACAACACCTCCATGGGTTGGAATACTTGGATTCGTAATGGTTTTAGTGAGGAGGCCAATGCTGATCTGGCCTCTATCCCTAACGATGATGAGATCCTTAGGGCCATCAAAAGCATTGGGGCTTTTAAAGCCCCGGGTCCTGATGGTTACCAAGCTACTTTCTACCACAAGTACTGGAACATCGTTGGCCCCTCCCTTTGCAGCCTTGTTAAAAATTGTTTTCAGGAGAGGGTTGTCCCCAAGGAGCTTAATAGGACTCTTGTCTGTCTCATTCCTAAAATTGACAATCCGGAAACTATTAATCAGTTTCGCCCTATTGGTCTTTGTAACGTTTCTTATAAAGTTATTTCCAAAGTGATTGTGAATCGTATCAGACCTCTTTTAGCTGACATTGTCAGCCCTTACCAGTCCAGTTTCATCTCTGGTCGTCAAACCACGGATAACATTATTATTTGTCAAGAGATCATTCACTCCCTTAGGAATCGTAAAAGTAAGGCAGGGGGCATGATTTGGAAGATTGATTTTGATAAAGCTTATGATAGAATTTCTTGGGATTTTTTACTTGACACTCTTCGGTATTTTCGAATGAACGAGGAGTTCATTGCCCTCATTATGAGTTGTGTCACCAATCTCGAGTCGTCCATTCTTTGGAATGGGGAAACCCTTCCCCCTTTTACTCCGGAAAGGGGTCTTCGGCAAGGTGATCCTCTTTCGCCCTACCTGTTTGTGCTGTGTATGGAAAGATTCTCGGCTATTATTAATCAAAAGGTGACTAACAACAAATGGGTGGGCATCAAAGCTTCCCAAGATGGCCCTTGTTTCTCTCCCCTCTTTTTTGCGGATGATATTTTGCTTTTTGGCAAAGCTACTTCCAAACAATATGGGGTCATGAGGGAAACCTTAAATATGTTCTGTGATGAGTCGGGACAGCTCGTGAGTTCCCAAAAATCCAAAATATTTGTTTCCCCTAATGTTCCCTTTAATGTGGCCAGGAACTTTAGCCTTAATTATGGGTTTGCTCTTACCAAAGACCTTGGTATGTATTTGGGGGTCCCCGTCATTCATAGCAAAGACTCTAAGAGACACTTCCAGTACATTATTGAATGCCTTAATAGAAAGCTTGCGGGTTGGAAATCTGACTCTTTGAACTTTATGGGTCGCACCACACTGGTCCAATCTGTCACCTACTCCATGCAAACGGCTGCTCTTCCTTCCACCACCTTAAATCTCATTGATCGCATTAATCGTAACTTCCTTTGGGGGGACAAGGACAACAAAAAGAAGATTCACCTTATCAATTGGGATACGGTTTGTTGTGCTAAGCATGAGGGTGGCCTTGGGATTAGAAAGGCTAAAGACATCAACCTTGCACTTCTTGCCAAATTTGGATGGAGAATCATGACTGAGAACCTCCCTTTGTGGATTCAACTTCTCCATAAGAAATACGTAAATTATCATTGTTTTAAAGATTGGCCAGTCAAAAGGAAAGCATCCCATGTTTGGCAGAGTATTATCAAAACAAGAAGCATTGTTTTGAATAACCTTAAATGGTTGGTGGGAAATGGAGAGGACATTTCTTTTTGGCACGATTGGTGGTGTGGGGACACAAATCTTGCAGAGTCTCCTGATGTGTCCATTTCGGACCAGTCCATGGTAGCAGATTTCATCACTGCCACCAAGGTTTGGAACATGCCTATTATCCATCAAGTGGTTAATGACAATGCTGCCAATGTTATTTCTAATGGGTTGATCCCCAAGAATGCCAATGTTAACGATACCCCTTGTTGGACTCTTTCGAACAATGGGAATTTTTCTGTTAAATCCACCTATAATCATATTATGGGCAGTCACACCTCCAATGTTAAATGGAAATGGATTTGGAAGCTTAGGATACCTGCTAAACTCAAAAGTTTTCTTTGGATGTGCATGCATGGAAAGCTTCTTACTAATCACCAAAGATTGATTCATGGTTGTTATATATTTTGTTAATTATAAAATTTTAATAAGAGATTCATTAGGTGGGTGGCAATATATATTTATTGTGCCTTTGGATTCCTTTCAAATACTCCTTATCTATGCTTTTAATTTTTATCCGTTTGGGACTTGATTCAAGGAGGAGCACCATGCTCCTTTATTTCTCTCTGCCACTTCACATGGCAATAAAACATCTCCTTCAATGCGTGCATCAGCAGTAACCAATCTTGTTTTATAATTGTTGTACATGCTACGTGCTCTTTACATAGGTCTATAAAACTCAAAGGCAAAAGACCACTGAAAATACAACTTCTTCTTCTTCTATACAGAAAGAAAATACTCTTCTCTCTCCAAGAAAAAAAAAATCACAGATATACTCCTGTTTCATCCTCTACAATTTTCTTATATACTTTGAGCATACGGGCAATAATGGGTTCGTGAGTAAACTTTAGTTGCACACAAAGCTTCTCGGAGGATTGTTGTATCTTGGGAGTAGAACGTCAATCAACCCAGTGCAAGAGGGGACGTATCTTCTCCTAGGAGAGCGCCACCGCACGTGCCTCGATCCACAGGTTTTCTAATCCCTAATTTTTTTTGATTAAAAGTGTTATTTTTGCTTTTCATTATTATTGTTTTTGCTGCTTGTTTTACAGTAATTCCTACTCTCTTTAATTAATAATTTCCAACAGTGGTTTAGTTGACAGTGATGTATGCACTCGTTGTAATAGATCACGAGAGGATTTGAAACACTTATTTTTTTATTGTACTTTGAGTGCTAATGTTTGGTTGCAGTTTGCAAACGTTCAGGGACCTCAAATGAGCGATTTGGAGGAATGGAGATCATGGCTACACAGTAACATCAATTCCAAGCCAGGGGGTTACCATTCCAGTGTTCTAGTTGTTGTTACTCTATGGAAATTGTGGCTAGCTCGAAATAGAACCGTATTTGAGAATGCTTCTTTTAATACCGTTGATATAGTTTCCAGCAGTACTTTGTTTGCACATGAAATTACTCAAAGTTTTCTATCTAATGCTTGTGTGAATTCTAGACAAGTGAGATTTGTTTCTTGGACTTTTCCAGGTATCGGAAAACTGAAGTTGAACACTGATGGGTGTAGCCGTGGAAACCCAGGACATGCAGGTTATGGTGGGGTTTTTAGAGAGGAAATAGGGCATTGGATTCTGGGATTCTTGGGACGCCTGGAGAACTGCACAAGCCTCAAAGCCGAGCTATGGGGATTATTCAGAGGGCTAGAGCTGGTTCATAATCAAGGAATGGAAGCTTTGGAGATTGAGTCAGATTCCACTGCTGCCATAGCTCTTATCAACGGAGACCACCCAGAGCACTCCCCACATCTGATCTTAATCAAGGAGTGCAAGGCTTTAATGGAGATAACCGGGTGTGGCCTTAAGCACACACTGTATGAGGGCAACAAGGTAGCTGACAGACTGGCTAACATAGGGGCAGATCAAGAGGACAAGATGGTATCACATATTATCCCGATGGAAAGAGATTATCCCACTCCTCGAGGCGGACATGTGAGGAGTGGCTTTTGAGCGCGGTACATACCATTCTTAATACTTTCCTGAAAAAAAGCTGCTAAATTTGTTGGAAGTCTTGTATCACCCCCTGATTACAACTCGGAAGAGGAAGAAGAATACACTTGAAAATTTTCTTTCAGGGGTGACGAAAAAGTTGAAGCGCGAACACGGAGATGAAACTTTTAAGCTAATTGGCTCGTAATTAGTTGGAGCTTATCATATGATTACTGGGATATTACAAAACATGCAAGGATTTAGAATTCTTGATTTTACCTTTTCTTGAGCTTAACATATGAGATTGCGAATCTAACTATTGGACTATGGAGATTCAAATCTTTCTTTCTTTACTGAATTTTTTTTTTTTTTTGGTGATTTTTTCCCCGGTAAAAAGCATAAAAGCTTACAAAAATGGCTGGCAGTTGGAGCTGATATACAAAAATTTAGGCTCTATAAAAGTAAAGGCATATCCAGTATTGGGGCAGCATGCTTCTGCTGGGGAGGTGAGATGGGTTTCTGGAGAAATATTACTGTGTTTCTTTAGTTCAATTGACCCAGTGGTGGATGAAAGAATTTATGAGAGTGGGGCTTAAAAATATAATTATTTGGACTTTGGAGGGACTTCGGTAAAATTCCATTTTTTAAAGGTCTAAATTAAAATTCAAGATTTTTAAGGGTCAAAACACTACATTTGGTTGTTATATAAAAATATACTCCATCCGTCCCATTTTAAGTGGACACTATGGGAATACATGCAATTTCGAAACCCTACAAAATATATTTCTTTATATATATTTTTAATTTTTTATACCAAATTAAAGTGCTCATTGAGCACTTTAATTTTTTTTTTCTTTTGCCGGGAGAAAGAATTCCATTCAATCCCACAAATCAACCCTAATACAATCTACCAAACTAAAAAAAAAAAAACAAAAAAAACAAAACTACCAAAAAAAAAAAAAAAGAAAATAACAAAAAATACAAAAAAAAAAAAAAAGTACGGGAGATAAAAAGCGCAGGAGCAAATCGCCGGAGTTGTCACTACGCCGCCGTTGTCAAGAGTCCGGATCTGGAAACCCTAGATCCTGCTCCCCTTGTCCAAAAATCGGTTTCGGCCGCCCATTGGTAGAGGAGAGGAGCTCGAAACCCACGGGGAGTCACCGGAAACCATGGTGGTGCCGTAAAGGTGGAAGTGGATGGTGGGGGAGGGGGAGTTCTTTAATTTGGTGCAAAAAAAATTAAAAACATTTTACGGAAGTACATTTTTTAACATCAACAAAAAAACACATTTTCTAAAAATGTCACTTAAAATAGGACGGAGGAAGTACATGAAAAAGTTAAAGCTATATCGAAGTTTAGAAGTGTTTGCATGCTTCTTTCTTTCAGTTCTTTGATTGTTTCTTCTTCTCTCTATAGGAATTGAATCTATACCGGCATCGCACTTAAAGTGCAATTACACAATCATGGGGTCAATTGTTTTAATATTCCCGTTTGATTAGGTGAGGAGAGGACGCAATATTAAAATCATAATATAGAATTCATAAAATACCTAGAGAATAAACAAAAGTATGTTATGCGTTGATTTGGGCTGGGAAAAACCTTATAACATCGAACAATTGAGACAATTCAAGGTGTATCCTGTCCCCATAATATGCTTTTAGCACTTTTTTTTTATTGGTTTTATTTTTATATATGCACTCCCACTTATTTTATTCAAGTGTTGTTATTAATCAATGTATACGGTGTTATTTTCTAGTTACTTTAATACATATGAACGTCAAACTTGTAATTGTATGCGAATATTGGAAATCTTAATTGCACATGAATAGTAGTTTTGATATTTCAGTAGCCTAGTTCAACAAGAAAAAACCTAACCAAACCGAACCGATTTCAGTTCACCGAATATTTTTATCGGAATAAATTTCCGACATTTCTAAACCGAAACGAGCCGATTTCACCCCTAATAAATACATACGCCTTTCTTCTCCTATACTCCATAGTCCATAATGCAAAATTAAAATAAATGTAAGTAGGAAAAAGCCTCAATCTAAGACAAATGACGAGCAGCACTCGTAGTTCCATTCATTATTCAGTATTCACTATTCAGATCTGAATCAGCAGCTGGAAATGGCGAAGAATCATCGTCCACCCACTGCGTTTTCGGGGATCCTCTTCCTCCTTCCGCTGTTCCTTACCGCCGTAGTTCACTGCAAAACCCTCAAAAGAGACGGTACTGCTTCCAATCTATATTCAAAATTCCAAACACCAGTTCGCACAATGCGTTCGATTTTCTGCATTTTCGTAGCTGCAATTTTGATGACTTACTTGTTGGTTGATTGGGAATTTTTGACTTGAAAGGTATAATTGTTGCTGGGTTTTGAAGTATCTGTATTTACCACTTGGGAACAAGTTAAATGATCTTTTTTTGCTCTCCGTTTGATCTGTTCAATGTTTTTTCGTTGTTTCTTCACCAATTAGAGTTCCTTTAGTCTAATTAGTCGTCCGTCCAAAACACTTCAATGGGCAAACTCAAATCTAAGCACAAATGTGAGTTAAAGCTTCGTCAGTGGCATGGTTGTAGTGGATAAATAGCCTTGCAAAATTTGAGTAAAAATCTAAGTCTCCCTTGATTTGAGTAGAAAATTGAGTAAAACTCAATTTGGTATGGGCTGAGTCAAGGAACTGAGTGGATTTTGGAGGAGTTTTACTCCAATTTTGTGTTTGAGTAAAAAAGGGGGTAATGGCTGGAGATGCTTTTGAATCTTAGCTGGACCAGACTACGATTTGATTTTGGGGGCTGCCAAGCTTTTCTCCTCGCATTTCCTTCACCCCTTCCCCCGAATGATTTCAATAAGTTGCATCGGCTAACCTATGATTCCATTTCAAGATTGTTTTTGTGTTAAATCTAATTTAACTACAATTATTCCTGTAAAAATACATAGAGCCTTAAGTTCCAAATTGGCTCAAGTAACTTCTTGATCCTCTCATGTATATATTCGACTACTCTAAACCCAAATGAAAGGCTCTATGAACAAATTTTAATATAGAATATGTTGGTATGTGGTTATGTGCACAACATCAAACACTATGAAAGGGACTTTCAATTGGAAATAACATTGTCGGGTGCCATGAAAGGGATTCTCAACTTGTAATACACATGTTTGAATATGCCTGGGATTCATGTGAAGTTTTTCAAAGCCAAGGGGCTAATGTGATTCCAGCCCTGAATCTTAGCATGGTTTTTTTGTAATTTTTCCGTTGCAGCTTGCTATATGGTCCATTAATAGGATCTGTATCGCTGGATGTGGATGATGGACAAACATATATCTACAAAATTAAGTGCCCTTTGTTCATGTAAATGGAATCTAAAGTCTAAACAAGTATTTTCCATTGTGATTGTAGTCAAAGCCTTAAATGAAATTAAGTCTTCCTTGGGATGGAGGGTGGTCTATTCATGGGTTGGAGATGACCCTTGTGGAGATGGCGATTTACCACCGTGGTCTGGAGTCACATGCTTAACTCAGGGTGATTACAGAGTAGTTACAGAACTGTAAGTTTTACCTCCATTCTGTTCGATTCTTGGAGATTTTTTTATGTTTACAGGAAAATAACCTAATTCTGTCGCTACTCCCCAAAAATTGGAGAGGAAAGAATTGTATGTTAGTTAACTAGTTTACAGTAGTTTTGGGGGGTTCTGCTATGTTGTCAAGACAGCCAATTAATTATGGGATTTCTTCATTCTGGGTTTTGGAACTAGAATGGTTAACCGGAGAGGCACGGAAATGATAAAAAATTTGAGGCATCTTGGATTATGGCATTCCTTATCCACCATAGCTGTCAAGAAGATTGATGGAAAAACTTCTTGCGAAATTGAATGAAAATTGGTAATCTAGTGTTCAGAATTCATATACATGTGCATTGACCTCATTTTATCTCTTTGCAGGGAAGTTTATGCAGTGTCAATCGTGGGGCCTTTCCCTGTTGCTGTGACCAATTTGTTGGATCTTACTAGGCTGTCAGATACTTCTCCCCCTGTCTTCATACCATGTGTTGTTCCTGTTTAAATTGAATTATGAGATTTAGAAGTTGTCACACATCTATCAATATAATTCCTAAATCTTGTTGATCATAAAGTCAGATGGTCAGTCGGTTTACATGAATTGTTCAGGAGTGCCACGCCCTGAAGAGTTGTTTATGACCAGATCTAGTTGTCTTGAAAGATATATTATGAAATTTGCTCATTATATGAATTTCCCATCTAGTACATGAATTCCCTGTTTACGTCAGTTGTGATCATAATAGGCTAGAATGGTTTTCATGTATTACAGAGATGCAAGAATGTGAACCTATTAAAAATGAATACTTCTAGATGAGAATCATATCTGTATTGGATCCCTATACTCTGATACTCCGATATACGTACCGCAATAATATCCGCGGTATATTTTGTCATTGTAAATTTGTAAGTATTGAATGCTTTTCAAATACTCTAGGTTACATATTTGAACTTTTATGAAATTAAGATTGTGGTACTTGTTGAAAATTATTAGAGTGAACATGTTTGGAATAAAGAAAAATATAGATTTTTTTCTAACATTTTACTCAGTTTTTGGAGCGGAAGGTACAGTGGGATGAAAAAGTCCATCATCTTGGATAGTTTTTTGGACATCCTTATTTGTTGTACGAGGTTCTATAAAGTTGGATTTTAACAGTTAACAACTAACCAAGGAAACTTGTATAAGAAATGGCTGGCGGTTTCTCACAATTCTTGTGATTATATGTAACACAATGTGAAAAACCTATAAAAGTACTTTTTTTAGTTCAACGTCTCATAGCCGTATTTGTATCTTATTGTTTTAGATTGTGACGTATCACTATATACATATCCTGTATTGCTATCCGTGCTTCCTACATATGATCCCATGGATTAAACTCCTTAACAACTTAGAGTCAAGTTTTATTTCAGACCTCTATAAGTTGTTTTCTTTGTCATGCCTGAAACTAGAATTTACCTTTTCCATGTGGCAGGGATCTCCACAATAACAAGTTGACTGGGCCTATTCCTCCTCAAATCGGGCGTTTGAAGCGCCTAAAAGTGCTGTATGGTTCTTTCCTTCCTGGTAGATTAATATTGGGGTTTGCCCCCTTTTATTTACTGCATAAAGAATGATATTTATTGATTACTGTTACCAATACATGTTAGTTAATTTTGATGGAGTCTACATCAGTAAAGCATAACACATTAACGTAGATTCAAATGGCAAGCCTTCATTTTGGTAGTTTTAAATTGGGTAGAACTATACATTTTTTGCAGCAAAGGATTGCAACGATGATGTTGCAACATTGTTTCTCTGACTATTTTTATACAATTTTGTTTTAGTTTTGGTATCATTTTGAGTTTTGATACTTCAATTTCATTAGTACATAGGCCAAACAAGATTGCAAGGGTGTCATTTGGACTGGTGGGGAGAGTAAAGTAATGACATCCGGACATGCATTTACTAGTATGTGCTAGTTTGGTATTTGAAGAGGAAGCTTGAGCAAAGTTATCAATCTCGTACTGGATAATGTACCGTTTTTCTTATTGGAACGGTAGGTAACGGTACCGGGGTGTCTTAGCATACCGTTTAGTATTTATCACTAGTGTCAATATTTAGTTGGCCTCAATAGAAGTTGTATATGTTTATCTTTCATTTTCTCAATTTGTTAGCAATTTCATTACTCATTAATGCTTAGTAGGAACCCAATGGTGCAAAGATTAGAGTTGAATCAATGTTTTTACAAATAATTTCACTTTTATTCTCTTATTAATTTTATTTTAATCCTTTACGGTTAAATGTGAAGGAACCATAAAAGTGCCCTTTTGTGCACAGGTGTGTAGTGTGCATGAAGAGAATAAAAACTCACATTTCTTCTTTTTTATTGTAAAACTCAACACCTAGCCCCATTGTTTCAGCCTTTGTAGTCTGCAACTCTATGTGTATATATGCCGATCCAAAAAAAAAAGAACTCTGTGTATACAGCTACACATTTGCCCCTGAAAACAAAAGAAAATGAAGTTCCGTACCCAAAAAGCTCAGGTAGACTTCTATTGATTTCAGACAGATATCCGGTCATCCATCTCGTCTTCGTCTCTCATCTCTATTTGTCTCTTTTCCTTTCTTTCCTCGAGTACTAGAGAGGGTTTTGGACAGAAAACATGTGGCGTACGGAATCCGGATAATATCCAGAACACCCGAGACAGGGCAGTATTCTCAGCGGAAGGGGGGACACAGCACATCATCCTGTTTTTGTAGCAGTACGGTATGTACCGGCTGGTACGGTACGGTACGGTATGAGATTGATAACTTTGGGTTTGAGTGCTTGAAGCATTGACTATTATAATGCTCTTTGTTGTTGTAAGGAGAGTATTTTAGAGGTGGAATATTCCAAGATATTATGCCAAAATGGGGGAGAAGGGTGGAAGAACTATTAGAGCCTGTCCCACATTGGTTAATTATAACCTCCGAAATTAGTATGTGAGCCTGGGCGGCCTCTCCACTCATTGCCAATTGGTTTTGAGTGGGATGCTTTAACAAGTACAAAGCACACAACATAGAAGAACATTGGCAAGGGATGTTCTCCCCTTCTGAGCTTACTAAATGGCTATCTCATACTCTTAAGACTAGGGCATCTCTCTTTTTAAGGAGGAAATGCTCTTTCTCCCCCATTGTAAAACTGCAGCCCTGTCAAATCTGAAGGGATGACTCTTCTATAAACTAACTGGCGGAGCTAGGGCGTCTTCCAAGACGACCTATGAAAAGTCGGCACGTGTGTCAAAGAATCTAGTGATAATATTCCCTTCTTCACTATGAAGGATATTACTCTGCGGGCGGCAGGCGCTACACCTGCGGCGGTCTCCGTCCTTCAGCCACCAAACCACTTTCTCCCTTCAATCCTGTGAATAGGGTTATGTCAAGACCTGTCTCGGTCAGGTTAGTATCCCTAATGATAAGGTCCTGACCTAGCTCGGTCTCGCCTATATTGCCACCAAGCCAAGGGATTCTCGGGTGTTGCCATTGACTGGAGAGAAACTCACTGTCCCTGTTAAATGATATGTTAAGTAAGGTGGACTCAGCCTTCATGTGGCTCCAAACCAACTATAAGAGGGAGTCTATCGCTGCTCTCTTCATAACTAAGGATATCCCAACAGCCTTAAGGCCCTTAACTGCCCATCTGTCTGGACCTCTGACTCCTTGGACCCTCGCGACTATTGTGGTTATTCTCAAGGTTCAAAATTCAAATTTTGGCAGCGCCTCAGTCTATAAATGACCCTCTTTTGCCACATCAACTTGGGGGATCCTTCTAGAAGAGGTCCACACGTCTCTCTAGTATCTATGATCTTACTAAATCGGAGTGGTATTGGAAATTCCCATAAAATGAAAGTCTTTTCATACTGAAAAGCTGTTGCATGATTTCATCCCAAGAAATCCTATATAGTAAAGGGATTTATGCAAGCTTTTCTTATAAAGAAGGAAGGGCAATCGACGTGTTGGGGTCCCATTGGTGCCAAGTGTCGCGACCCTAGTGGGCCACTTCACACGTGGCATTCTCCGCAGACGACACGGGTCGTGCACCTTTTTCCTGTGAGGAAATCCAAATCTTGTTGCATTGCATCAATGTCATTGGAATGGCCGATATTTAGAACCACTCTTATTCCCATTTAGTGGGATACTAGGGACCAGTGAGAGTAACACGGTATTGGTTAGCAGATCGGTTTGGTCTATGTATCGGCCAATACATTGGTAACCATTTGGTATCTGAGGTCGATGACCCTTTACATTTCGTATAAGCATCATTTAAACATATATGTAGTATTATTCACACAGGATACATACTAGAGAACAAAATGTTGATAGAGATTGGTTTAACCAATCCAAAAGGTTGGTCGAGGGCTATATATGACTTTTCATCTGGATGTTTGATTTTGTCATTATTCCCAGTTCCAACACCTGCAAGAAAAATTAACTGTAGTATTGAGAACTTTTGCATGGATCTGGTTCCTTTCTAGTTTTATGTTAGGTACTTATTCTTCTTTTCGTGTTCCTTTCCAGTAATTTGAGGTGGAACAAACTGCAAGATATCATTCCTCTTGAGATAGGTGAACTGAAGAGTCTAACACATCTGTGAGTGATTTTCTCATTTTTGGGGGTTATTAGCTCGATTTTTGCTAATTCTTGATCAAATAATTATCTGAAAATTTTGCAGGTACCTGAGTTTTAATAATTTTAAAGGTGAAATCCCCAAAGAGCTAGCTGATCTTCCTGAGCTACGTTATCTGTATCTACATGAAAATCGTTTAACTGGGCGGATTCCTCCAGAATTAGGCACTCTACCACATCTACGACACTTGTATGTGGCACATTTAGTAATTATATTTGCATACTTGCCTTTTATATCTCATTGAAAACTGTAGTATAACATCTTTCAATCTAGGGATGTTGGTAACAATCATTTGGTGGGAACTATAAGGGAACTGATACGTTTTGAGGGATGCTTTCCATCTCTTCGCAACCTGTAAGTGTATGCTAGGCTGAACCACTGATAATTAGTATTGAACAAGTCTATACCACTCGGTGCATTTGAACTAAGTGAATATTATAATGCAGTTGAAGTTGTAAAAGTGACAATTTTTTATTTCTAATGTGCAGTTATCTGAATAATAACTACCTTACTGGTGGAATCCCAACACAAATAGCAAACTTGACAAATTTGGAAATCCTGTAAGCATCTCGTTCATGTTAATTGTGTCGATGATTGTTGTCATAATTCTGGATTTTGGTTGGTTGCTGCATTGTCGAATTGATTGCTGGTGGTTACAGGCATTTATCCTACAACAAAATGACTGGAATTGTGCCATTTGGACCTGCTCATATCCCCAGATTAACCTATTTGTACGTTCATTCTGACCTTATTTATCCATTCTATGGATGTGGTGCTGTTAGTTTTAGAAATTTTTTTCTTTCCCAAAACGCATCCAAATTTTTCATCCTTCCATAAGCAATAGATATTGAGGTGACAGTTTGGAAATTGAAGTCTGGACATAGCATCGATTGGATCAAACTTGGCTCACCCGTTTGTATGGTTGGAAAAGTGTCACACTAGTGGCCAATCTGACAGTTGTAGAAACAAACTCAAAACTTAATATTCAAAGGTCATTCGGGTGTTTCCTATTATTTGAAAAGATGCAGGAAATCACATGTTTATTTACCTTACATTGAATTAATTGTAGTACGGCACTATTGGACTCTGTTTTCAGATGGTCATAAAATTCTTCCTGGCTCCTAGAGCAGTACACACTACCATTTAAATGCTCACATGATGAAGACTTATATGATACTGATTTTATATTCATGCATGGAAAAAAAATCAGCAAGGAGCTAGGACTAGGAGGAATCAAAGGTGTTCCAAGGGACCTGAAAACTGAGTAATACTCTGTACTGTACCACATTACACAAGCGTAAAGCAGTTAAAAAGAAGTAGCAAAGTTTAAGAAGAAAATTCAGCTATAGTATGTGATATATGATTCAAATGGGTGCAAGGAGTATTGACACTCTCAGAATCTCAAGCTCAGCTAGTTTTCGATAGAGAGAAATCTAGTGATATATTGAGGGAGGAGAGAGGAGTCAGGAGAGGCATCACATGAACTCTGTTTTATCAGAGGGAACAAGCTGAATCCTGCTAAAAAGAGACTAGCTTTTTTCCCATTTCCTTTCCTGATATTTCCGTTAGTGTGCACGGGTTGCTGAGCAGGTTATGTACTTAAGGGTGGGGTATTACTGGTTTTCTAATGTTACTGCTAAATGAGTCAGCGATACCACTTTAGTCCAAAGTCACATTTCGGTCAGCTGCGAAAATGTCAATGTTTAGGGAGGTGATGTAAACAAGGGCTAAAACTGCATGGCTTGGAATGGAAGTAACTTGATCAAATTTTCATCACTATAATTTTCCCTGTATCATCGTAGTAGTGTTAGGTGTCCCTCAGTTAAAAAGTTACAGCATCTTCTTTCGGAACATGTATTTTCGAATGTTTTAGTGATACAAAAGTTAAAGTTGATTCGCTTTTTCTTTAAGTTGTATTATGTCCCTTATTCGAACATATCTTAAGTCATATGTCCTTAATCCATTTTTTCAATTGGCATATGTCCTTAGTTCATGAATTTAGCAGATCTCATCATAATTTGTACCTCCTCTTCCCCATTCTACCTCTTTGATTTGAAAATCGGCATAAGGTCTTAAAATATAACGATAACTCTTAGAAAAGTTCCCGGTTTTGTATGTTCATGCTTGTGTTAGTTTATCTGGCATATTCCTTCGACATTTCTCAAGCTTTTTTTTTTGTCCCTTCCCTACAGATACTTGGATCACAATCAATTTACTGGGAGAATTCCTGATGCTTTCTATAAGCACCCTTTCATCAAGGAAATGTAAGTTTTTCCGGGTTTGTCTTGTGAGTTTTGGTCTTCACTCGCAGTTTTTCCGGGTTTGTCTTGTGAGTTTTGGTCTTCACTCGCAGCAGGCAACTAACGCATAGCCATTGGTATGTCAAAAATACTTACCGATGAAATGTTGTCACAGGTATATTGACGGAAACGCTTTCCGCCCAGGTGTGAACCCAATTGGTTTCCACAAGGTCCTTGAAGTTTCTGATACTGAATTTCTGTTTTAGTCAAAGCATCAATGTATTCTCTACTTAAGTAAAACTGTTTTTGTTTCCGGTTCTTAACAAAGACTCCTTCACTGGAGTTTACCTAGCTATATTATATAAGTTCTTAGGCTATGAAGGAGTTGTTCAACTGTATATAGTTTCCTCATCAGAAATCTTAATGGTTATTGGGTCCTCTAGAATAAATTTTCGGGTTTTCCCATTTTGTTAGAATGCTTTCCAGATTTACTACCGAAAAAGCAGCTAATGCTGCTTACCCAGCCTTATTTTGGTGGCAGTTCTTGTTGCACTTGTTAGCAATTGCTTTCAAGTTTATAGGTGGGCAATATGCTGGCACTGTCGGCTTTTATTGTGTCGTATCTTTGGTAAGTACTTGAAACAAATTTGAAATCAAAGATTACTTTAGTTTTTAACTTGCCTAAAATCGTTTCTGAAATGAGATATGTACATATACCACACACTTAGAGAGCATGAGGTCCATTTGGGCTTTTGGTTGAAATATTTTGCTTACAAAACAAATTGAGCCAAAGAATTAAAAGAAATCCCGGTACAGTGTACATCAAAGTTATGTTACGAGGCGAGAAAAATAGGTTAAAATAAGACGAAACCAAATGAACAACTCCTTGTTGAAACAAATGAGCAGAAAATGCTACAAGCTTGTGGTGTCGTCGTCATTATCATCACCACCACCGTCTGAGTTGCCAAAACATAGAGGTCAAATTGAAACCAGCAAAAGATAACCAACAAAGACAATCACCCGAAAATATTGGTTTTGACTCCGTTTTGTTGAACTATAAGTCTGAGATTTTAATTTTTCAAAATAAATTGGTCAAATCGAACTGGTTTTATGTTTGACGAGTATGTTGTATTCCAAACTGTCCACGCGTCCATTAAAACAACCCGAACACACTTGTTCGCTATTGGGTTGTTGCTCGCGCCTCTTACTCTCTGCGATTACACTGCCCCTAGACCTAAAAACGGAGAATGAAGAACTTGTTTTATGTGTCGAAGCGAGTAAAAAGAAGAAATTTCTAACCAATAACTTGTTTGTTTCAGTCATGTTTCATGGATGTTCATGCTGATTTCCGTGAATCAAACAGAGAAATCTCACTAAACATGCCTTAAACATGATGCCGAAGTACCTATTCTTGTATGAAACACGGCCTTTGTAAATTGTAATGCTGAAAAAATTTGAACACTGCAAGCATGTCGTACGGGTAATGCACGGAAAAAAGACCGAAATACCTCCGTGGGTAACAAAAAGAGCTGACGGGTAACGAAATGAGCCGATCTTCGGGCAACGAAAGGCATTACGGGTTCAATGCCTCGTGCTAGCACATCCTACAGGGGTAATGCACGAAAAAAGACCGAAATGCCCATGGGTAACGTAAAGAGCCGATGGGCAATGAAATGAGCCGACGGGTAACGAAATGAGTAGATCTTCGGGTAACGGAAGGCATTATGGGTTCGATGCCTCGTGCTAGCATGTCCCATGAGTAGTGAACGAAAAAAAGACTGAAATGTCCCTATGGGTAACTAATAGAGCCCGATGGGTAACAAAATGAGCCGACAACCATGCTACACATCAAGTTGAAACAAGATTCAGATGGCACTCCAAACAATCCAAATGCTTGTTCATTGACTCCAAAACTCCATGTACATCTCCCATTTGTGGGTGTGTTCTCTCCCCTGCAATAAACTCTTTACCATTCCCATTAATCTCAACCGAGCTACAGCCAGGTGTCTTGTCAATCCCTCTGGTCTTCATCATCTTCCTTATTTGTCTCACATTATCATGTTTACCAGCAGTTGAATATAGATTCGATAGCAAAACGTACGCCCCGCTATGGCGTTCCAACTTCAGGAGTTTTTCAGCTGCAACCTCGGCCAAAGGAATATTTCCATGACTACAAGCAGCACTCATAAGTGCTCTCCAAACTACTGCTTCTTCAGAGGGGCTGCTTGAATTTGGCATTCTTTCAATTATTTCTTTAGCTTCTTCGATGAGCCCAGTTCGGCCAAGAAAGTCAACAATACACCCATAGTGTTCACTTTTAGGCTCAATATTGTACACATTAGTCATACTGCTAAACACCCTCAGACCTTCATATGCCATACCAGAATAACTACAAGCACTGAAAATAGCGATGAATGTAACATCGTCGGGCCTGATTCCCGCCTTCTCCATCTCTGAAAACAACTGAAGTGCACGATATCCTTCCCCGTGCATTGCCCACCCTGAAATCATAGCATTCCAACAAACGGTGTCTCTTTGCGGCATTTCAACAAACACCTTCTCAGCTAAATCCAAATACCCACATTTAGCATACATGTCTATAAGAGCAGTGCCCAACTTAACTGTCCGAGGGAATTCAACACGATCCAAGTATCTGTGAATCCATATCCCAGTCTCTAGGGCACCTAAATTAGCACAAGCACATAGTATGCTCGCCAATAAGGCCTCATCCGGCTCAATGCCGGTCAACTGCATTAATCGAAACATATGCAATCCCTCTATAAAACAACTATTTTGCACATACCCAGATATCATAGAGCCCCAAATTCCTCTATCCTTTAAAGGTGCTTCATCAAACATCAGTCTAGCTGAGTCAATATCCCCAACTTTTGCATACCCAAAAATCAAAACAGTCCAGGACACAACACAGTGCCAAGGCATTTCATAAAACACAACCCTCGCCGCATTCATATCATCAAATGCAGAGTACATAACAATCAAACTGTTACCCACAAAAGTATCCGCCGAAAAACCTAATTTCAAGCAATGCCCGTGAATTAACTCCCCTAGATGGCAACTTCTCGTGTTTACAGAAGCCTTGAGAACATAAGGAAGTGTGTAATTATCAGGGACCATACCATCTCTCAACATTTGCGTATATATTTCTATGGTTTTGATTGGTTCCCCCTTCAGCAAGAAAGCTTTGATCATTGTGTTACAAATGCAAATGGTGGGATGTTCAATGTGTTGAAAGAGTTTCCATGCATAGGATAGGCTACCATGAAATGGGTTCGAGCAGAAAGCCAACAGCCTGCTTAGGGCAAAACTGTTGTCTCCAAGCCCACATGTGATTACCTGTGCATGAGATTGCTTTAAATGCTTCATATTCTTGCATCTCTCCAATAAAAGCAGGCATCTCTTGCCATTTTTTAACATGGAAATTCACAAACTTCATTCACCAGAATCAGAAGAGTGGTGAAGGAGAAAGGCTGCATATGAAGCATACAACATTCAGTTAATCACAGAAACTGACTCGTAGAACAATAGAGCCCACTACAACAATTGGAACTTCCAGTAGATAGTTTATTTGTACGGATGGTCCCTAAAATATTAGCCAAATGTCAATTTGGTCCCCACATACAAATCACGTCTATTGCATCCCAATGTAATGTAGTTTCAATGGTCTCCGGAACTAACTCCGTCTAAATTGACCGTTAAATGCAGATATTTGTGGAACTTAGCTACAAGTTATCCCATCTTCAACCTCCAAACCTCTAACCTAACCCTACCAAAAACGCAGCCATCACCTACACCCATCAACCCGCTGCCGCTCGAGTGATCACAGATGATGATGGCGATGATGTGTCTACAATGGCCACCTCTAAATGCACCCAAAAACTACCACAGCCCTTGTGCAAGCACAGCCAACCACCACCAGTCACGGCCACCACAGAACCAACTATCACCCCCACAGAACATCCACAACCACCGTTGGTCTTCACCACCACTGGCCACCACTACAACCACCAATCACCACCTTACACCACCGCTACTCCAAATCACCACAGAAAACCCCAATTTCACACCCCAATCCCGAAAATCCAAACCCCCAATTCGAAGTTTCAAAACCGTAACTCCAAATTCGAATTGAAATCAATGGGACTTGAAGCCCTTAGCTTTAATATCGGCTGGATATTGAGAACCCACCACCACCGCCGTCGTCGACCACCGCCGCCACACCCAATCACCGCCAGCACCGCCGGCCAAAAATCGCAAACCCTCAATTTGGGAACCGTAATTCGCGGAGAGAAGAAGAGAGAGAGGAATTCGATTTGTGAAAGAGAGAGACCAGAGAGAGGCATATGGGCGGAGTGAGAGAGAGAAAGAGAGTCAACCGGAGTAGGAAAGGAGGGGGTTTCCCCGGTCGGCAGGACAGAGAAGAAAGAGAGAATACAATTTCGTAATGGAATTATTTTTATTTCTTTTGAGGTATACGTGGATTTTTTTTTTTAATATAACCATTATTTTCTTAAAAGGTTTCTTTTACTCATTTTTTTTTTTTTGAAAATGTCAAGTTGTCATTCCAAGTCCAAAGACAGAAAGATTACATCACAAGATACAAGAATGAACCAAAACTACTAGCATATGACACGAGTACGCTACAAAGCACTACAGACACACCTGTCGAGGCAGACCAACACTACGTGTCGGCACAGAGTCCTGTCAAGATCTAGTAGTAGAGAATCCCAAAACGGAAAACCCAGCTCAAACCTAAGTGAAAAGCACAGATGAAATCTCAAAACACTCCACGCAGGGGAGGTAATACGTCACCCAAGCAGGGCAAACAGCCACCAAAACGGGGCAAAACAAAATTAAAAGGAAAACATAACCCCGGCCGTAAAAGATGTCGCCGGACGCCGCCGCACCGGATCAAGCGACTTATTCGTCGGAGGGTCTTAACCAGCCATTCTTTGCTTCAAATCACCTTACAAACACAGATCCTGAAGGGGGCGGAGGGTATAGAGGAGGGGGGTGGCGGCAAAGAGCGGATGAGGAAGGTGGGTGGCGGCGGAAAGTGGAGGAGGAGGGAAAGGGTGGCCGGATCTGAGAAGAGGGACAATAGAAGGTAAGAGGAGGCCGGATAATGAGGAGGAACCGGGGGGGAGGGGAGGAAGGAGGCGCAACCCCAAACCCTAGAGAGAAGACAGAGCTATTCTAGAGAGAGAGAGTTTTTGCTATAATCATTCAAAGAACCGTTTTGGTATAAAAGTACAAAAATTTTACTTGTGAATCCTAACAAAATTAGAATTGAGAACTTTGTATTATGTATTTTAACAAAAGAGTAAATTCGTCGATATATGCCGCTTTTGGCTAATTACATCATGTGTTTGGTCAATAGTTGTTGATTGAGGGGGTGTTCCACTAAGAGTAGCATATTGGTTTTTTGGCTTTTCACAGCTTTTTACGTAATGTATTGTTAGAGAATGACCTGTCTCAAAAATTGCAATAAGCTGGCTTTAAGTGCTGTTAATTGGGCTTTCATCAATATAATCTTCTTATTTCCGTGTTTAAAAAAAAAAGAGTTGGTGGAATGTGGCCCGAGTATCGGTGAAATGAACATTGAAACTATAGGTTGTTCATAGTTATTTCTTATACGTATAAGATGTATCTGTCTTTTGGAATAAACTCTGGGGATGAGAGTGAAATTTGCACATTGTATGGAACTCGTGGAAGATTGCAAAGAATACATATATATTTTTTGTTATGCTACGACTTCTTGTTGTTATTGTGTCACTTTGATAATATACAATTACTAATACGTATAAAGACCACTAAAATATACTCACTCCATCCCAATTTATTTATCCATTTTTTTACTTTGCCAGGTCCCAAAACATGGACGCGGGATTGCTGTTGTGCACAATCACAACCGTCCACAAGTATTTTTTAGAGCAAATAAGAAAGATAGAAAATCCGTTTGTTATTTTCACCAAAAGAATAAGATTAAGAAAACATTGTGCTGTTTGTGATTATGGAACTCATTATTGACTAAGAAGAGATAGTCCAAAACATGGATAAAGGGCCATAGAGGTTGTTCCCTCCCTCGGAGCAAATTTTCAGTACCGAGAGGTACCACGTGATATCCTCTCGGAGCATCTCTATCATCCATTTTAGTTTTGGGCGGTCCGGATTTAGAGAGAGAAAAAGGAGAGAGAGTGAGGAGAGAATGTGTTTTAATCTCGGTTGTCTAATACACTTTTGGATGGCCCGGATGCGACTTTTGGGTACCATGTAGGCTCGACCACGTGGTACCCAAATATTTAACCCTCATTTACGTAACAAGGGGAATTCATCACTTTGCAAGGGGTGAAGTGTAATTAGCAAGCTCGGGTGTATTAGGACCGTAACGTGATCCTAAAGTGTAATTAGCAAGCTCGGGCGTGTTAGGACCGTAACGTGATCCACTCGTGAATTAGACAGTAGTAGGGCCGAACTCGACTTCTAAACGAGAAATTGGATGTGGAAAAATCAACTAAAAAAGGTAAGATAAATCCCGTCTCATTAGCAACTTGCCTTCTATTTTAGCGATCCAAGTAGAGGATCGTTTTCTCCGTCCCCAAAAAATTTATTTATAACTTTAAATTGGTAATGAATTTTATATTCAATATGAATCTTGTTTGATAGATCTCAATTAATTCTATAAGACAATATTTTCAAAATAACGTAAAACAATATAAATTACGAGATATAATCAATTGAAAAATAACACGAACTTCCAAAAGGGACCAAAATTTGGGAATGGAGGGAGTAAATAGATACAGAATTATTTTTCTCGATGATCGAATAAATACATATGGATATAGTTGGTACTAATTTGGAGGGCATTTTTTTCCTTTTTGTGTCATTCGTCATTCATAATCTATTACATGGGTAGGGGGAATGTGACTCGATCCCGGAATGCAATGTGGGACATCTAAGAGCTCTACCGCATGAGTTAGCCACCACTTGGTGGAGGGCACTTCATGCCACATGATTCACCTTTTTATTAGAGAATTAGGAAATTATTCACTCTTTTTCCTTATTTGGTGTGAATTAGGAAGCTATAGAGCTTTGCTTACCAAATAATCGTGTTTCAATAGTTAGTGCGGTCTCAGAGCCAGTTTTGGACATACGCCAAGGATGCGATTGCATCTAATCCCCAAATTTTGGACTAATTTTGTGGGCCCCCAGATATTTTATACCCTTATATATAGGTATACATCTAAATTTGATTATGAAAGCTTAATTACTACTTTTGCTGCAAAAAATATGAAAAAGGTGATGTTTAGTAATATATTTCGGATTAGCGTATATAATTACTATCGAGTTTTGTGTTATTATTGTTTTTAATTCTTGTAGTTTTTTTTTTTAATTATACAATGAGCCTCAAAAATAAAGTTTCCATCCCGCCTCAAAAAACTCAGAGCCGGCACTGTGCGGTCTCCCATTCTGTCTCCAACTTCAATTCCATGTTAAGCACGAACTCCCTATAATTACTCTATGCCATTCAATTCACAGCATTTTTGATAGAGATCCAGAGAGTATTGGACTTCTCAAAGGACATCATCTTGGAATTACTTCTTAGGTTGCCTTACGCGAGCAAAATTTATTGTGGGTGGACTTCTTGGGTATTAATGCCAGGTTTTGAGATCAGCCGGGAATTGTCCTGCAGCAGTAATTCTATGCACTTACGAGTTCTAAGATCGGCCGGGATTGAGTCTCGTTCCCTCCTTCCTATATAATAAATTAGGAATGACGAATGACAAAACAAACTACTAAGTTTATTATCTTTATAAACAATCAATGCAGAAGGATAAACGTGGAAGTTCAATAGCTATCAAGCTGAAATAGTCCCATATTCGCCCAAACTCTTATTCTTTCTTTTTTATATCTATAAAAGCTCGATTATGCCCTACTTCTCCATAGTTCTATAATTTGCTTTTTGTCTTTTTGCAATGGGGTTGAGAGTTTTTGCACTCTTGTGTGTTCTTCTGTTGTCGTGTGTTCCGCTTTTCCTAGCTGAAGAGGTGAGAGTGAAAGTTGCAGGAGTGACTTACATAGCCGAAACAGACGACAATTTCGTGTGTGCGACTTTGGACTGGTGGCCTAGCACTCAATGTGAAGACCTTCAGTGCCCATGGGTAAATGCTGGAATTCTCAGACTGGTATATATCCTCTCTCATAATTTTATTCTTCTTTCTTTCTGTCCGCGAACATACCGGCCAGAAAAATTGGAGAGGAATGGAAGTGTAAATTTTTTCTTTTGATGTTAGTATATTATTGTTGCAGGATTTGAAAAACAAGATTCTATCAAACGCTATCAAAGGTGAGTCAAAAATATTAGTAAATAATTTTGGTACCCTTTTCATCTCATAATTTTGGTACCCTTTGCATCTCATAATTTTGGTAACCTTTTAGAAGTTCAACCTTTTTTCCTCATTTTTTCAAAATTTCCCGAAGATATAAGTTTATGAAGGCAAACCAAGTTTTAAAATATGAAAAGAGAGAGGGGAGGAGAGATGCGTATGACGGTATGAGTAAAAGATTGTAGTAGGCAGGGCCTAGGGCATCCAAAAAAAAACCCAAAATTGGGGCACCTTCTAAATTTTTAGTAGTAGGCTTAACTAGGGGTCTTTTAGCCCGATAGAAAAAATAAAAAGGCCTGAACAATTGTGATGAGCATTGGACCTAAACTAAAACAAACCCCTTTGATACAACAAAAAAATAAAAAATTAGTTTTAAAGTCAACTCGGCACACCCAAACGGCCCAAAAGCAGGAACTAAAAGGAAAAGTTAACCTCTGTGGTTAATGTATAATTTTTCATTATATTATTTTTTTACTACAATTATTAATTTATCATAAGGTATCACGTATGTTACTGGGGTGTTTTTTTTTTTTTTTGAAAGTCTGTTAGTGGCCCAGTTTCTGTGTGAAAGTTTGTTATCTTGCTTCCAATTTCATTCAAAGCCCTTTAGTGAAATAACTTGATGGGTGCCATGGGGCATGGACGTTGATGCAATTGTCAGCATACCATTTGCACTAGTTGAGATAACTTAGGATTCTTCTGCAGCAGAAGATGGCTTATAACTTGGAGACCAGATAGTGAAATTTGGGAACGTGGAATCTGGTGATAACTTTGTTGCCAAACTTTTGAAGATGGCTTTGATTTTCTTGATTTCTCTGTTTTTGAAAAAAAAAAAAAAAAAAAAAAAAGTCGGGTTGGGTTTGGCTTGACCCGTATATGACCCAACCCATTTCAACCCGCTTAAAATTGACCTGTATCTGACCCGCCCGTATCCGACCCCTGACCCATTTTGACCCGCCCAAACCCGCCCATTTGCCACCTCTACTAGTGGGGTGTTATGGTCATGGGTTTTTGTAAATGAGTTAAAAACCATTAAGTTATACATGTTGACACAATCTCACCCATCTATAACTTTCTTTCCTTTTTTTTTTATTGGCAAATAAACATTTCATTCATTAGAGTTAAAAATTAAATCGATACAATAAATAAATAAATAAAAAGAGTATTAAAAAATGAAGCTAATAATCCTCTTAAACACATCAATCCTCTCAAAAATTGAGTGTTCACTTCAAGTTCTCTAATTTTTGGACTCACAACGGTGGTGTACGTAGTAGAGAACGGTGTTTGAGGAAAAAATAAATTTGATCAAATATCAGTAGATATTTAAACAAATAGTACAAATTAGATGGGTTTTGTGATTTTAGACTAAAATGGTCCATTTTATTCAAAAAAATTCTCCGGTGGTCCCTTCACTCTATTATTACATTCAAAAATTTGATTAGCTAGGGTAACTGTGAGGGATTAGTAGAACTTTATATTGTTTTGGTTTTCTCTTATTGTGATTGCTGGTGGAAAAAATGTTCGAGTATTGTAATTTTAAGGGCACAAGTTATAGGTTAGGCTTTGGACACTCCAAACCCTTGGGCCGGCCTTGGTAGTAGATTGGGTATGTGCAATTTTCTTTGATTTTGTAATTGCTTAGAAAACAGAGAATATGACATGAGGCATACATAAACGCATTTGCTTAGTACATGGTCAGATAACATGTGAAAAATGTAAATTTCTTCCTGAAAGCTTGAAAAAATGCAGCGTTCAAACCGCTTCGGATCAGAGTCGGAGGTTCATTGCAAGATCAGGTCGTGTACAATGTCGGAAAAGTCACCAAATGCCCTCATTTTAAGAAGAGAAAAGATGGCCTGTTTGGATACAGCCCCGGTTGCCTCCCTATGAACAGATGGGATGAACTCAACAACTTTTTCAATGAAACTGGGTACTACTATAAATCACATTCTCTTATGCACACAAAGCACAAAGACTGCTTCAAAAATCTCACAACTAATCTATGCAGAGCTTTGGTAACCTTCTCGGTGAATGCTCTACGGGGGAGGAAGAAGTCCAAGGATGATGAACTTCTCTGGACGGGCGACTGGGCACCACAAAATGCCCGTGATCTCATGGCTTACACTGTCTCAAAGGGATACAAGATTGACTCATATGAATTCGGTATGTGAAAACATAAATATTGGACCGATATATTTAAAGTAATATTCGGGTCACGTTCTCATGTCGTTTGACTCTTGTGTGATATGCTAATGGTTGCCTAGGAAATGAGATATGTGGAGTTGGGGTTTCAGCAAGAGTGGAGGCTAAGCAGTATGGAAAAGACGTTATTGCCCTAAAGGAACTCGTGAAAGAATTGTACCCAAATCAAACAACACAGCCAAAGGTCTTGGGTCCAGGAGGGTTTTATGATGAGAAATGGTTTAATGAGTTTCTTCAGACTACAGGACCAGGAGTTGTTGATGGGTTAACCCACCACATATACAACCTTGGTGCAGGTAAATTTCGTACATATGTTAGCTTTTTGTCTGAATGCATTCAAAAAGACTCGCTTTCTACATGACCCTTCTAGAAGAAGGTGCTTCTAACAGTCTTTCTAGTTCTTTCGTTCTCTAGTTCTATATTGAAGGAGTCCGAAGAAAAACGATTTTGTTTCCACCAAGCTAAAACAGTATGTCGATGTCAGCTATTTTAACAGATAAAACATGAAATTTACACAGATCCTCAACAAGAATAATGTACCATCATTTTTTATATGTTTTTCTCTCTCTCTTTGAGACATCCTTATGTTTCAGCAACCAGTTAAATGTTGCATACTTCTTATGGTCATGTATGCAGGTGATGATCCCACCCTGATCAACAAACTTCAAGACCCATATTTTCTAGACCAAGTAGCTCAGACATACAAAAATATTGCTACCACAATTCAGAGCTTTGGTCCAGGGACAGGAGCATGGGTTGGAGAAGGAGGTGGAGCTTTTCACAGCGGTGGAGAATATGTATCACATACCTTTGTCAATGGCTTCTGGTCAGTATCTTCTCTATCTCTGCATATGGAAGCAAAATAATTTTACGACCATAACTTTTGTGCCGAATACCTATTCTGATTGATACTGTAGTCGCGATTTTAAAACAATGGATTGCAACAGTGTGTGTTTTAGATTTCAAATGAAAAAGTCACAAAAAGGTGACATTACTATCCATTAAAGATCTTCAAAGCTAAGTGTGCATGAATGTGCAAGTTTGTAAAAATGAAGTTTTTGCGTGAAACAGGTATTTGGATCAACTGGGAATGGCATCAACCTTCAACCACAAGGTTTTCTGCAGACAAGCCTTAATTGAAGGATATTATGCTCTCATTAACACTACAACCTCCATCCCTAATCCTGATTATTATGGGTCAGTATTTTCATACATCAACTCACACACACTGATAGTTTTTCCTGTAGTACATTACTAACATAAGCCAGATAAGTGCCGTACGGAAGTCCAGACAACTAGTCTCTAGACGACCTGCGCCCTCTTTAAGGCTCAAATATAAATTGTAATCGTTTGGATTTTTCATTCAGTGCCCTTCTATGGCATCGCTTAATGGGAAATAGAGTACTTCGGACTACTCATGACAGTTCTCCTTATTTGCGCGTATATTCTCATTGCTCAAAGACAAAGGTAAGCGACTAATCTAACCTCTTCTTTCGAATATTATGGTTCCAATGGTTTGAATCGTCAACTATGCTTCATCTCAGCCGGGCATTACTCTGCTTATCATCAACATGTCGAACTCCACAGCATTCGATGTTACAGTTGTCAACGACCCGAACTTGAATCCTGATCAGGAACACAAGTCAGCGGAGGATTACGATAAAACACAACAAAAAACAAGGGAGGAGTACCACTTGACTCCAAAAGATGGGAAAATCCAAAGTGATGTGGTGCTGCTGAATGGTATCCCTTTGGTCCTCACACAGTCAAAGGATATCCCGGCTATGAACCCAAAGCTCGTGGATGCTGGGAAGCCTATCAATGTTGCACCCGATTCAATTGTCTTTGCTACTCTAAGAGGATTCAATGCACCGGCCTGCGCTTACATTAAGAACTAATATCATCAGGGTCACTTTCTGTTAAAGGTCGTTAGTTCAGTGTTAAATTCGTTTATCTCTGCTTCCTAATTTCGTCTTTTTCACATCCATTTTAACTCTTTTCCTGTGCTTAGGAACCAATATTGTTAGGTCCCACTTTCGGTTCAGGGTTGTTAGTTATGTGATCATTCGTTTTGCTTCCTGATCTTGTCTTCTTCATATGCATTTTGACTCTTTTTCATTGTCAAATGGTATAGAACAACCACTAATCTGGCTCCAAGGCGTGTGAAAAGAACAACTTGAGCTTTTTATAGTTGGCAATAAAGCATAAAGGTTACGGAATCCCTCAAAAGTGCTTCTCATTGTATTAGCCCCATGATAATGCTTGTAGTTTTCTTTATTTCGTTGACTTTTTGCCAACATTTCTTTTCTCTTTTGTTTCTCCTCGGGTCTGAAGTGTTAGCTTCTTCCCTTTTAATCTTTGTAACCATTCAGAGATAAAAGTTTTTTATCGTTCAAAAAAAAGGTTACTGAATCCCCGTGTGAAAACAACTTAAAAGCAGAATCTGGTACCCAAAAGATACCAATATGCGCATATTTTGGATAAGTTTTAGAATTTTCAGTCACGAATCGATGTATTCTTATCGTAAGCGATATAAGAATGTAGTGAGTGCGTGATCTGTCAGGCGAGCAAGTATTGTTTGGTTAGAAAGCTATGGGAATACCAATCGCAAAGAGCTGTGGCCAGGTTCAGATTGGCAGAGACAGTGGGCAATAGTAAAAAAACTCCAAGAGTCCAGCATCCAAACCAGTTTTGCAGATTACACTATCCAAAGAAGACACCTTCAGGAATTACCACTAAAAGCCAAAAGCTCTCCCCAATCTTTTCTAGAAAAGCAAACCAGAACCAAAAACTAGTTAAACAAGAAACAGCAAGCACCCAATTCCCTAAAGCATATTAGAAGCTTCCAATAGCAAAAAACCAACAGCACCTTTTAAGTTTTAACGCAAGAGAGGACATAAGACTGCATTCTATACATCAGGCTTCGCCAAATATCAACATCAGAAAGATATTCCAAGCATTCCAGACATTAAGGCACCATAAGGCAAAATGGTTTAATTTTGTTTAGAACAGATTCTCAAACAACTCGGATGTGTGTGTATATACATATGAGTGTGTGGGTGCATGTGTGTAAAACGGATTCAATTATAATGCTTGCTGTATATACGATTACAGGTTTGACAAGTAGAATAATCCAATTTATAAAGTAAAAATTGGGCTTGTATATTTTATTCTATGTTGGCTTCACAAGAAGTGCTATAGAAAGCCACCCCACATAGCTTCAGCAGAACGAACTTCCTAGAGATGAGCTCCTTCGAGAAACCAAATGGTCCTTTTAGGAAAAGCAAACTCTGCTAAACTGAACAAAAGAGCAACTATTGAAATCAAGTAAAAGGGGGTTAAAAAAAAAAAAAAGGCATGTGAAAATCAAAGAGGTGGATATTCACCTCCCTTTTTACAGGTTCTAAACCCAAAATACAACTCAAACTCCAAGATACAGCCCACAGATCTCACACGTTTCTGTGCCAACAGGAATCGTAGTAGACAGGATGCCAAGACTGTACCAGTTGTCGAGAATATGGGCAAAATAAGATAGGTATATTGTATGCAATATGCTGAAGAAAAAATAATTTGGGTTCAAAATGAATTTACTTCTTTAGTTTCAATGAAAAATCCTAGATCGCCTAGGTTTAATAATTTGCTAAGTCTTACCTCTCAATCGAAAAACTCACCATTCAATAAATCAATCGATATATGGACCAAACACACAAACTAAAAAACAACCAAAAGAAGAACGCCAAGATATATGTGGAAAACCCCGAATAGGGTAAAAATCACAGGAAGGAATCAAAACACTATACTCAATGTATGGTTACAAGTAATCTTACCCTATGATTTGAATCCTCACCAGTCACAATCGAACCTAAGATCTACTTGCTGGATCCACGTTCACCACACCCAGTGCTTGATCGCCGTTGCCTTAAATCCACAAGCCTTCCGTTCGCCTTCCGAAATCCATCGAAGGACTTTGCTCAGACGATAATTGAGTTGATGTTGTAAACCTCTTGAAGTTTATCTTTTAGCACATGAAATTCATAGATCTTCAAGATATGAAAAAAAGAACTAGCCTCTCATATATTTTCTTCTGAGAATGAGAGCTCTCGGCCTTTATTAATGTAGAAGATGAGGCTGCTGAAAAAAGTTAATTTTCAAATCCTCGTTGATGCTTTTATAAAGGCAGTCAAGGAGAATATCAAATCAAGCCATGCAATTGGCTAATAATTCCTTGCCTTATTCTTGGTTGGTCACCCTTTGATTGCCTAAATGATCTTCTGCATTCCTTTGCCGTTTTAATTAAGGACTGCCTAGTCGAAAATTTTCTTGCTATCAAAATATTTCCAATTTCATTGGTCCCAAAGTTTCCAATTGAATAAGTCGCATACCAATCTCGTGCCAATCATTCCGTTACCAATTACGTGCGCCTTGACTAACTACCGACCCATGGTCCTACGTTACAAGACATTGATTTCCTTCCACTTCCTAAACAGACTCTCTATAAATAAATAAAAAATAAGTTACATCTTGATAAATGGGGATTTTAATATATGGGTATTTTGTCGTGGAATTTGCCAACACAAAGTTGTGGCCTATGGTCCTAACACTACAAATGAATTTGAATTTAAGAGAAGTTTGGAAAAGATTCCAGAAGAGCAGCGACATAACAATCTCAATGCAACTTTCAGAGAAGTAAACAAATTCATTTTAAATTTTGAATATAATAAGGTAGTTGATATGGTAGAAACTTGAGTGGGAGAGAATATTCTTAAAATGTTTTAGAGGTCGAACAAATCCAATCAAGAGAATCGTTCATACTTCAAAAGGGATGTGACTGGTTATGTTTTAAGCAAACACCTTTTGGTTTGGGCTTCAAAACTAAACGTTGATGTTGAAGACACCTAGTCACCTATTGTATTTTAAGGACACGGCCAGTGAGTTCAAATATAATTTCAGAGAGGTCGTTTAAACATTGAAACTACCAAACATTTAAAAAAATTAGATAGGGCAAAAGAAAGTTTAAAAGACTCCTTCAAACATTGCCCCCAAGATTTAGAACTTTCAAAAATTAAGAAAAGATATAAGTATGATATACATGAAACAATAAATAACGGCCAATTGTATGTCATCCTATGGCCTTAGGTGTTATCTAGACTTGAACCTATGCCTAACGTTAACAATCACCGACTGAATGCATCTCAGTGGACCAGGTCTTGAACTAGACCCCTTTTACCCATAACTGGACATGTCACATACTCATAGATATGGAATCCATACGAGTACTTGGCGTGGATTAGCGATACTATTGGACGTGTGCGGGATTTTGATTTCCGTGGCAGTTGCTAAAGAATAACCCAATTCTCATAGTCAAGGCCTCACAACTCTCACTTAGGTGAATCCTCCGAGGATATAAATGACAGATGCGAGAATTCGCTCAAGATTGATTCAGTCAGGGTTGATTAGTATCTTAATCATCACAATCGTTAGCACTCATGCCTTAGGGATAGGTGGGAGAACATTCACATACTTAAAGATTACTTGTCATTTGGAGTCCTGAAACATGACCCAAACAGTACCGGTTGTTGTTACCCATCGAGCTTCCCTTGTGGAATCTTTAATCACATGTCGGGTTAAATTCCACATAGATTAGAATCTGTACACCAGGAATCACCAACATATAGGAGTACTAATAACTGTTCGGCCATTCCCAGATACATGATTCTTTTAAGTTTTAACCCAGTAAGTATCACTCCAAAAATGATAACAAGTGTGTGTCTGCCTCCCGAACATCACATAGATCAGAATCGGTACGCTTAGCCTTAATTAGAGACAACAGTACCATCTTATTTGAGGTTTGCTTTGCTTTTGGGTTTGAATTTGCTTTAGTTCTTTTTTATCTGTCCTCTTTTTTCAGTATATTCAAAGACAACAAAAAAGAAAAGTAACATTCCATCTGCCATGTTTCAGGATGATGCCCTGCCAAATCTGCACTTAGGAGTTGAAACTATTGAGCAGCATGAGAGCACAATAAGGAAGGTATTGCCATCTTTCAGACTTACACTGACTGAAATGTTTCTGGGACAAAATAAATCCTATTGTGCGGGAGGTGTTAATATAGATTTTGAATTGTATAGCACATTCATTGTACGCAGCAAAGGCCATTATGGAAAAGGAGCCGTACTTATCAGCAAAAAAAGGTCATTATGGAAAGGAGAATAAAGAAAATTATCATAATGGATTAAGTATGCGTCTTTCAGATTGCTTTTGTTTCAGTTTCCGCATCTTGAGTTCTCTTTCGCATGCAAATGAGTTTCACAGTTGCTTTGGAACATCTTCAGTTCTCATCACTGAGATAGACATATATGAGTACTGGTAGAAGCTGTTAGGGGTCAAATCTATTCGTTTCTACGGGTATATATTTCAACCAAAGGGTTAGGCTATTAGTCAGTGGACCTGAAGGAATATCAAAGTCTCACAAAGTCCATTGAGTAAGGAGCACAAATACACATAATGGGGTCCAAATTGTCCAATGGTCCATACAACCAACAAAAATCAAGTAATGCACGGAAGAGCATTGTCAACGCTTAGGAAACAATGAATCTATTGGCTGAACTCTGTTACTAGTATATGCATAAACCAACATATACGAACTCTGTTTTTTTGTTATGCAATCCTTAATTCCTTGTTTCCTAAGCGTAGACAATGTAATGCAAAAAGGGGAATAGAATTGAGTAACAGACATCAAGTAACGCACGGAAGATGGTTCTGCATTTATTTTAAGTCCATGGGAACGTTAGTAATCCTTCAACCCCCATATGCAAAACTTAGTTTATTCAAACTATTGTGCATGTATAACAAAGTAGGTCTCATTTCACTTGACACACCTTTACTCTTTCAGTCATATCTCTCACTATGCTAGAAGCCAATTAGTGAGCCAAATGTCATTAGAAGTATACATCTTGAGAATTAAATTGTTAATGGTGAATCCAATTGGATTGGTTGGGGTGCCAGCAGAAGAAGAATGGAGAAGAAGCTTACAAGTTATATTCCTCAAATAAGCAATGGATATACTAAAGAAGAAGAAGAAGAAGAAGAAGAAGAATGGAGAAGAAGCTTACAAGTTACACGATCAATCCATCGCAAAATGCCTTTATCCCCGAAACTATGTAAGATTGGCACGACATGATAGTGGGCTCCAATGGAATAATTCCTCCATCACCTGGGCAAAGGCTGGTAGTAGGAGGAGTAACTCGAAATTTCATGCAGTGAATACGACAAGTATCCCCCGGGAAGAACTTGCCGTTTCTAGACATGCGAACGGGCTGTATCAGTGATTTCCAGAACAAGCAGAACATGTCGCCGCCGCCTAGATGAGCCAAGGACGGAGGAGCATCAACCCGCCTCTTCTCACTCGCCCAGTAGTTCGAAAGGTCATGCATATGGACGTAGCCCACGAACCACATCTTGGTGGTTACATCATATCCAACCAAGCACTGCTTATCCAGCGCATACCAATACAACAAGTTATTACCAACAGCCACGGCTTTTCCCCTCAGGTCTTTTGGGGAAAAGAGGTGGTTGCAATTATCAAACTCTTCCTGTCGCCAAATCTTGGTATCCACATCATAGAATTGGATGACACCATCCACGGGTAAACCCACCACCACAATAGATGGGGTGCCTGCAGCCCCAGGGAAGCCTGCTGAGAAGATGTCATTATCAACCCGACCGCCTTCTGGAAGACGTGGAGGGTTAGGTAAAGACTCCCAGACATCCAGGCTCGGATCGTAAGCCATGGCCCAGGGGGATGAGTGCAGCTCCTCCCCCTTCTTCTTCCTCTTCCTCATCTTCAACTCCACGTCATTGTCGGTCGAACCACCCAAGCAATAAACCTTCCCATTAAGAACGAAGATGTGTGCTGGTTCTTCAACATCATAAGATGCTGGCTTATTGGGCATTGGACGAAGGCCCTCCCATTCCATCATGGGCTGCTGCTGCATAGAAGGAGTACCACTCAGGAGGTCAATGCAACAAAACCCATATTGGCCGTCTACCGGTCTGTTAGGATGCCTCAGCTGCATACAAGAGCAATAATCAGAATTCTATGGGGCACTTTTACCATAAAAAAACTTTGGATATATTTTTCATTTTAGGTTATCGGTTCAAGAACGTAAGGTGACCCTGTAAGTAAGAAATCGCAGTCGTGCTACTACATGTACGAACTAGTTTTACAGTAATATAATTTACCTCTGATGCTGAAGCTGATGCTGATGCCTTCTCCTCCTTACGAATACGGTATAAAATCCTTTTGTTAGAGCCACCCAAAATCGCCCAACCTCTGTCATCATATTTCTTGGCAGTCGCTGTGGGGGGTTTGAAATCAATGGCAGTCGTTTTTCTATCATCATCTTTATGATTAGACGGAGGAGGAGGAGGCAAGAAAGGATAACACGGCCGAACAGGTTGGGAAGGAGCAGGCTGATCGTACCTAAACCTTCTGCGTGATTAAAGCAACCAGAATAAAAATAACAATCATAATCCAGAAATAAGTCACCAAAGTCTCAGTTCTCAAAAGTCAGGTCAGTATAATTTATAGAGACCTAAAAAAAAGTAACACGCCGCAAGCAGTAAAAAGAATCCTTCTGCGTGATTAAAGAAGCGGGAGAAGAGGCTTGGTTTGTAGTTCCTCTACCTAAACCTGTACACTGACAAGTTGGCAGAGTCGTTAGTAAAATAAAATTCTTGTCATAAAAATACAAGTTTCAACTACAAAACTAATCATCGGCAACTGGTAAAAATAGCAACTGCAAAATCAGTACACAATGGATTCCGAGACAGGGCAATAAAACGCTACTTGGGCCTACTGAGGTGTCATTAAAAGCACAACATACATATAATGACATGAAGAAGCCGTAGTTGTGACTTGTGAGTGGTGGTGGGGATGTTCCAACTCTGGCACGTTGGATTTTAAAAAGTGCATGTGCAGTTCCATCTCTACACCATATTTGAAGTTTCGTACCCCCTTTGGAAGAAGCAAAAAAAATTGAGAACTACACAAGAGATGCACACTATTTTCACATGTAGAAACCCAATTTCCGCTTCTTGATTGTCCCTATTATTAACCATGCATTCTTCCCTGGCTAATACTAGATAAAACAAGGCCAGTATGCAAGCAATTCCATCCAAGGAACATGTCAATTTCTGTATTTTCACAACGGTGAGAAACGAGCTAGTTAGTGAAAGTCCTATAGAAGTAATTATCCAGTGTCCCTGTCCCAAAATGAAACCATCTAATGATAATGCATACAAGGTCACTACAGTCACAAATACATGGTTTTATAAGCGAGAAGATAATAGAGCGTGTAACATTTACAACAGCTGGAATGTAATACCCAGCAATAGATCATCTGATCATGTGTTTGAATCCCACTGTCTACCTGAAAATCATAATACTCGCGTCTGCTTATGGAAGAAAGCTTAGCCGATGTGAGGGGGCGTGTAGAGAGTATACATTATACCGTCCCCATTGAGGTGTATAGGGCCTTTTTGTTAGTGACCTTTTGTAAGCGGGCTATCTTAGCCTGTTACATATTATCTGATGTATAAGAAGTTTAAACATGGCATACATTGGAAATATTAGCGGGTAAAATGTTTTACTACCTGCTTAAATTTGTCCCGATATGATCAACGGACTTCTCTCTCAAAACTCTTGAACATGCATGCAGGGGCGGGGCCCATTTTGGAAGGTCGAAGACATAAGCCCATACTTCCAAAGGCCAAACATTGAAAGTTTGATCTGTAAAGTCAACAAGGCACCGACAACGTTTAATAAACGAAATCTCAGATTAGTCAGGATCCAAAAATTAACTAAAGGCCAACATGTTCGGCAAAAAAAGTGTCCTGTACTCCTGTGTGCAGGATACTCGAGGATGAAGGCATGAAATGCTGAATTCCTCAATTAAGGTACACAAACTAATGGTCATATAAAAACTCAAGGGGCACGCAATGGAAATTTTCTAAAGATTCCCAAAACTTTTCCCTCCACCCCATACCTCATGAAATCTACAAAACCCGAAATGTTCTCATATCATCAGACAATTCCCAAAAAGGCAGCCAATCTAACAAATTGTTTCACGGGATAATTTTCCTCATTTCTCACTATATTAAAGTAGCTCTACAATTGTCTCTGAAACATTCCCAACAGTTCTCTAGCGAGACGCAAAACCAGTTCTCACTTATAGAACACATTGTAAAAGAGCAAGAATTCAGCTCTGCACCCAAGATCCACTACCAATCACAACCTTATCTGCGTAAAAAACAACATATTGATGTCATCAAATAATCTTAAGAGTACCAAAGGAGTAACGACTCCAGTACCCATGCCATATGAGTGAATTCCCCTCCAACACTAAGGGGTTTATCGATAACAACAGTAAGTTCTAAATCAAAGATTTTCAAAGAATCCAATATTAAGCGTGTTCAAACATATACAAGTGTGTTAAATAATCGATATCAACTTCCAGTTCAAACTGAAACTTGACTCAAAGAGGGCCTTACTTTAGGAAATCGGGCTAACGAACCTGACACTGAAAGCTAAACATACTTGGCGGATAGTAGCTGTAAATTTAATTTTAATGGACACACTTAGATTTAGATACGTGAACACTGAATTTTAAAAAATCAAGATTTAAAATTTTCAGTCATCATGTTTTTCAGCCCATAGCACAAAAGGTGACCCACCCAAACTAACATCAAAGAATATGAAAATGTACAGTCTCACCCATCTATTTCACCTATGAAGGTTAACTAAGTCCCATACTTCAAATATTCAAGTCATCATGTCCCTGAGAAAAAAGTCGACCACCCAAACTAACATAGAAAATTAAGCAAATGTATAGTTTCACCAATTTACTTCACCTTGGTAGAACGTCGACCAAATCCCAATTTTCCGGCATGGAACAAACCCCTAAACAAATTAATTCTGCCAATATAAGTACAGACATACACCATTCTCACCCCACTTTCCCTAACCCCCTATGCAGAATTGAAATAAAGAGAGTTTGTCCAAAATGGCAGAAAAATGCAGTGAAGGATGGGCCGCAAGCCAGGTAAATTATGGGAGGGTATTGGTGGAGGTAATCTAGGTGATGGTAACTTTTGGTTGTGGGTGGTTTACAATATAATGATGAAAGCTGTATATCAAGTACGGTAATATGTTCTTTCCGGTTAGCTGACGAAAAATTACACTACTGAGGGGCACAAAATCAAAAGATCAGCCAAGGTAAACCGTCTAAAATCAATGTACTGCATTAGAAGAAAGGAGTAAAAACAAGTCACCTCCACAATCCCCAAGAGTGATCAAGCTAGAAGATCAAAATTTGTGAAAGAATTTAGCCACATATATGCACAATTTGCAGTTGCCTGAAAGAATCTGGCTGATGACAAACCTTTGTAGATCACAATAGTGAATCAAACCTCATAAACTAGACATCTTTACTCTACCTTTTACTAAACGAGGGGGGGGAAATTGAACAAAGCTTAAGAAAATGACATACAATGAACAAAAATTACCAAAAACAAGAAAATATATGCAATCCTGAATAATAAAAAGATGAAAATGTATGCTGCCAAAACTTGAGAAGCCAGAACTTACTGATGGTGAAAGAACCAAAGGATAAGTCGTGTTCGGCATTCTACATCAAAGTCTTCTATTTTACCAAAGAGAGCACGTACAGCACCAACTACAAAAGCTGTAAACGCCCTGGAAAAACTGAACATGAATACTTTCAGTCCAAGTTTTGCAAATACAAGACACTTTTCTTTTGATAAGTAAATGTAAAAATGCTTACCGATCTAGAGACTAGATTCTTGGAGTCTGAATGGTACATTTAACAAAGCCGATCTTTTAACAACAAAGACATTTTAAAAAAAATAAAATTAGTCCACCGAACAGGTTCATCACCTTACGGAGGTCTCAAAGCTTCTAGGTTTCCTTTCATTGGTCTGCAAGGCAATAAGCCAATAATCAAAGTGTAGTATATTGACTTGAATGGGGGATGAGGCAATAAGAGAAGCTGCAGGAAAAGAAAAGGGGGCATTTCTAGCCAAAGAAGAAACCAACCTGGTTTAGAAAGGAAAAAACAAGCAAACAGATATTTTAACAAACCAAAGACGCATGCACAAATGCATCCTGTAAATAAATAAAAGATACGTTTAGTATCTATGCATGTATTATGTGCAAATTCATGCATAAGTGCATATACGTATGCATGAACGAAACTTGTTTAACAAGTTCATGTTGGTTATACAAGGACAATTCATTTACTCTAACATAGCCACACAAGGTTATCTAATCATGCCCTTATGGCTAAATGTATTAACCAACACTTCTTTCTAAGCCTAAGCTTTGCAAAGGAGCCCTTCATTGCATTCTTTCAAACTTATTCCATGCTAGTTGGTAACAGGTTTCTTCACCCACCCGTAGCTTCAAAGAACTCCAACAAGTACTAAAACCAATGCTAACATACTGTAGCTTATGCCAATGATACAAAATCTCAAATACACACCAGGCCTTAACAACATAAACCAGTCAAAAAAGGACCTCCTAAACACCCAAAAGAATATTGTCAGATGGCTTGTAAGACATAAAGTCACATAGGCCAAATAAGCTGAAAAGTCAACAAGTGACTATTCACGATTGCTGTCAAACACCATTCCTTAGCTTTTTAAAAGTAAATAATCCAATAAGTAAGAAACAAGCCCTCGGTAAATTTCCAAATAAATAAGAGAAGAATTTAATGAACTCACCAAAGTAACTTTTCGAGGAAATAACACTTCATATATACGTGATGCCAGCTTGTCCCACATTGGTTAATAATCACTCAAATTCTCCAAATCTAGTATATGAGCCTGGCCGGCCTCTCCACTCATTGTCAATTGGTTTTGAGTTTGATGCTTTAACATATAAGAAGAGAAAGAGCTTACCATGCACTCAAATATTAAAAAAAAAATTGCCACTTAGTTTTATGTAAGAACCAGAAATGCAGGAAACAACAGTTTTAACCTGAGAGAATATGGTCCCGGCCAGGAGGTATTCATAACGGAAAGTCACAGGTAGCCCAACCATGAAGGAAGCACATCCTTTCGACTAGCTTTGCATGAACCAGGAAACAACAGAAAAAGAAATATGGGGTCCAAAAATTTTACACCAAAAAAAAGTGACCCAACCATGAAAAGCTTTTCTTCGCTCCATCGAATCCACTTTTATTAAAAAAAAAATATTTATTTTTTGGATAGCTAGCTTTTCTTCACTCCATGAAAAATCAACCACTGTATTAAATTGCATGTCCAAGAGGTACAACAAACATTTGCAAACTTTAACAAACAACTTCTCAGATGAAAAGAATTTTGAGACTCGTTCCCCAGCTATCTATACTAAACACAAAAGTTATGGGTTCCAAGTTTCGGCTAGTGTGAAAAAGTGTCCCAGCTGAGCTGACCCCAGAATAAGAGTGACGAGTACAAACCAGCCATTCAGGAACAAAAGCACGTCTAGCAAATACTCTTGCACAATAAAGAGATCTATAGGGCTGTAGATCCTCTCATGCGTGCAGGAGGTGGAGAAAAAGAAGAACAGGAGTGAGTTGGTGAAGACTGTGACTATTGACAAGCACGAAATAAAAACTATTTAAGTGACGAAAATAATAAGTTGTGCAAAAGGGTCCACAACTTCATAGAAATACTCATGAGAATTTAAAAGGTCCACTTGCAATGTAAGAAGTGAAAAGGCTCACTTGCATTAAAATGTAAGCATGGAAGTGCTGAAAGAAATACTAAAGATGTCTGACTAAAATATTTCGGCGTACACAAATTTACCAAGATAAAGACAAAAGTGCATCCTAATTCCAATAACTAATGTGGTTACATAGCTTTGAGCCCCTTTTGGCCCCATCTACAGATTAATTCACTAATCGAAAGAAATTGCCATACTAATATAAGAGATGCATATCAAACATTGTACTGATGTAGTCAGGACTTGTCCACTACCAACATGCATGTCAAACCATATAAAAGTGAATTAGATAAACAAGATTGCGAACCAAGGAGGCATTGACAGTACATGGCTCATGGTTTTTTTCGTTGTTAGTATCAGTGAGTGGTCATGACTCATGGTTGATGCACAGCAGCAAATGACACTTCAACAGATCATTCCAGTTGAAGAAAATTCTAAACAGCAAAAAAAAAAAAAAAAGCAAAGAGTAGGAAAATACAAAAAAAAAAAGATCGGGAAAACAATCTCAATTGAAAAAGTTCAATTATGACTTGCAGGAAATATGTCAAGTCTGCATATCCTCTGAGGATATTTCAACTCAGCGTCATGCTTTTGTGTACCGTGGGTAATAGCAAAGAGTACTGCAGGTGGATTGGGTTGCTCAGGACAGCTGATCGTCCCCAAGTCATGAGATTTTCAGGCAACCAGCTGAGCTTCAAATGAAAGGATAGGCCTGGGAACTAGAATGAAAAGGTTCAAAGAAACAAAAGGAAAAAAGGAGCAAATACTCGAGCAACAGAAACAAGAACAACGTTATAACTGTGATGTAAGTTTCATGGCAATACAGATGTTCAATATTAAATAGCTCATAGTTATAATATTGTGAGTTGTTTCCTTTCAACTTTACATGTTTCTTTGCACCACACCATACAAAAGAACTAAATACCTTCCATCTCTGTGCAAATTTCCAGTTATGGTATTGAAAAAAGTTCTCTTACAGACCACTCTTTGCTAGGTTTTCTTCCAAAATTCCTTTTTCCATTGTCTTATGAACTCTTGTTAATTTATACCCTTCATTGTCAACGTAAAGGGAAAAAGTTGGAAATGGATAATTGTAGCAAAGAACGAAAACAAAAGGGAAAAAAGAAGAAGAAAAGAAGAAGAAAGAACAAGTATCACAATAACTGCATCCCTATCTTCCTCAGTCATTATAAACGAGGAAATAAAAAACAAAGCCACAACGGCATCCCTGTCTTCCTTACAATGCTTGGGGACTAGATGGGTTTTGTTGTTATTTCAAAAATGTGGTACACAATGAAAGTTTTGGTAAACAACGAAGTGTTTCATCTGCAAGGAAATAAAGGTGGTGAAGTATACCATCTAAAGTTCTCACTTCTCCCTTGAATACAACATACGAGACAATAGACAGAAGGATAAGAAAGTCCCCCACTTCGACTTCTTTTGATTAAATTTTCAATGATCAGCAGCACAGACAGTGGGGGGAATTGAAAAATCATCCGAAGAAGTTTGGAGCCAACTTCTTTCTCAATAAAGGTGATGGAGTATACCAACTAAAGTACTTACTTCTTTCACAAATACAACACACGAGACAATATTCTTTATTCTCTAAATTTTCAGGTAGTGATATACGTCAAGTATACGAAAATGGTACTGGAACTGTAGATGGAATGGAGCCGAGGATCCACTTACCTGAAATCGTTCTCATCTTTAACCCTGAGATACATTTGGGCCAAGCAGTAATATATACAAGCGAAAAGAGAAAAACAAAGTAAACAAAATACCAGCTTCTAAAACTGTTCAACTCCTCAATTGTTGCGCTTCTAGTAATTCAATACACATTTACATGTTGGCATCCAGTCATCAAAATTGCACAATACATAAACAGATCATCAACTTTTTCTAGTTGCTTTGTTCAGTGGTTTTCCATAAAAAGACCAGTTTACTTGCTACGGTCATGGCTAAAACTTTCATACAGTTGTATGTCTCCATATGCATGTAAACTAACGAGCATGCCTCAAACAATCCAGTAACACCCAAAAATCAGAAACACGCTTACCTCTAAACTCCAAAATAGACAAAATGCAATCTAGAAAAAAACTAGTAGAATTTGTTTTGAAGGGCAGTAAAAGTAGGCAAAGTCTATTAAAGGGAATTCTATTGAGACCAATTCAGTTGTGAGTCTTCAGAAGGTTTGTAATCGTCTTCAACTTGTCATCTTTGTTCACTGTGTCAACTCTGCAGAGTTTGCACAAGGATATTTAAAATGCCAGATTATCAATGGTTTAATTTTGTTTAGAACATTCCCAAACAACTCGGATGTATATAAGTGTGTAAAACGGATTCAACTACAATGCTTGGTGTGTATATGGGTTCGATTGTAATTAAACCCCATAAAGAGAGAGTCAAATAACACAAGAAATTACCTCAAATTCAGAATTTAAATCCTTTGTACCCGAAGGTACCGTGATGCAACATCTTTATCACTTCCTTCCCAAAATATCTCTATAAAAAGGAGCTCACTCTTTTTGAATTTCCTAGATCAGATGAAGTCAAGTTTGTTGCCGGTGGTGGTTAACAGTAGAGAAGGATAGTTCATTTTTCTTATTGCCATATAGTTCATTTCAATTCTGTTTAAAATGTGTTGCGTTAAAGGCACAAGCAAAAACGTGAAAGCTCTGGAATAATTGTCGGGACTAGACTTCCAAAGTTGAAAATCTCTTTAAAAGTAGCCTAGAATAAATGATTGAAAAACAAACACCAGGGGTGCTCGAGTTGGTGTATAAGTATTGGAATTGATGTTAAAATCATGAAAAGCTATTTTATAACAGCTCCATCCTTTACACATGGACATGGTGGTTAATTACTAAAAGTTGTTTTCATCATGAGAAATTTATGGTTATCACTCTGTAGCTTTCAAATGACTTCTAGCAAATGTTAAATTGGTGAAAATCATTCTTGCTATTTCGTTGTGTCGTGCCTTTCGGCACGGGCAATTCCTACTATGTATACATAATAGCCCATTCATATATTGAATGCATTATATGTACTGTATACACACATGTCTATTCACCAGTAACCAGACAATAAGTTACTGGTGAAATGTTTTTGGTAAGTATCAGTGACGAGAAATTGGGAGAGAGAAGCTGGTCGAGCCCATGTGAAGGGTTTGGTTAAGATATGCCATATAGGACAAATATAAAAATGGAACCCGACCATACATGCCCTATTATATCTTCCAAATCAGCTACACTAACAAAACCACAAATGCAAATACAAATGTTGGTAGTGATAAATAAAGGCCACCATTGAGTATTATCAATTCTCCAAGGCAATTAGTTCTGTGAACACAAAACACAGAAAGATAACTTAAAGTTCTTCCAAAATAATAACCTGAAGTTTCCAACTTCCACTCAGAATTTTATCGGAGATCTGACTAAACCAATACTTTACTGCTATAAAGTTAAACCCTCTTATGCTTCAGCCTATACCTACCCATACAATTGGAATGAAAATACTCGAATCAGAACGTCAAAGAAATCAAAAACCTATATGAGCAGACCAGAGAATTGAGCAAATCAAAGACAGCTTGAAGATTAGAAGAGAGAGGCAAAATACCTACCGCAATGAATGAAACTTAAAATTACCCATAGCATAGTAAAAGAGGACTAGATACAACCTGAGCAGAGACGGGTAATTGCATTGCCGTCGCCGTCGCTGCCATTACTGACCAATCTCCAAAAAAACAATCAAAACCCTAACGAAATAGCCAGTAACTACAATCCTGCAAGCAACCAAAAAAAAAATACGTAAACCAGCGATGATCTTCTAGATTCAGGCATCAGACTACTTTGCCAACCTGGAATTCTTAAATCTCAGAAAAACAAATTTGGTAGTAGAGGAAACTAAACTTCCGTTTGCTAAGAAATTAGTGCAAGATAGTTTTGATTTCTACCAGCTGTCTAAAATCATATGGATCCTAGCAAAACAACTGAGCCTAAATCCTAGAGTATGCCCTAAGTAGATCTTGTATTGCATTTCGATTTGTTGGCAACCAAACAAAGGGTGAGAAAAACAACTACTCTAAAGCAGGGGCATTCTCAATGCTCAGCATGCACAAAATAACATAGAAACATAAACTGAGAACCAGAAAAAAAATTGCAAACTACGAAAGAGATACATACTATTTTCACATGTAGAAACCTAAATTCTGCTTCTTGATTGTCCCCATTAACCAAGCATTCTTCCATGGCTAATGCTAGAGAAAACAAGGCCAGTATGCAAGCAATTCCATTCAAGCAAAATGTCAACTTCTGTATTTGCTTACCGGTGAGAAATGAGCCGTTCAGGGTAGTTAGCGAAAGTCCTATAAAAGTAATTATCCAGACTCCCTGTCCTAAAATGAAACCATCTAATGATAATGCATACAAGGTCACTACAGTCACAAATACATGGTTTATAAGCGAAAAGATAATAGAGCATGTAACGTTTACGACAACTAGAATCTAATACCCAGTGCAAACAATAGATCATCTGATTATATCACATTGTCTACCTGAAAATCATAATACTCGCACATGCTTGGTCTGCTTATGGAAGAGAGCTTAGCCGATGTGAGGGGGCATCATGAGAAGACCAAAGGAGGAGTAATAATTGGGATCGGTGATGGTTTTGTCGAAGGGTTTAATACCATAATAAAAAAGGCTCAACAGCTTGAATAACGTTGGAGAATTCAACGCCAATTTACAAGCTTCGATTTAATTCTCGAGAGAAATTGTGGGGCGCGGATCTCGCCTCGTTGTCACCTTTATTGGGCAACTCAACCAACTCCAGGACAACAACAACCTCCAAGGTCATATGAGGTTGGCTGAAGGGTTGAAGACCGATTTAAATGACTTGCAAGGGATGGTCAACAGGGTTGCGGGCAAATTTGTTAAGCCACACCCCGAGGATCTTGTGTTCTTCAACGACGGTGTGTATGCACCACCTCAACAGTGGGTGCATCATTAGTTGTCGGCTTATTTGGTCAATGGGATGAAGAAATTGTGCTTTGCCAATTACTCACACCCACTCTTCTTCACAAAATTAAGGTGGGCAAAATTTGTCTACAAGTGCCATGAGATCCAAAAGAGGAAACGAACCTCATTTTGCCAACTTGTGTCCATGAATGCCTCTCTCATCGACATGACCAGTTGAGCCTATGGAATTTTGATTAGCAATAACCATACCGAGGACAGTTCCCGCCAATCCCCTCTCTGCCAAGTCATATATGATAGGAAAATATCGATCCCAGTTCATCTACGAATCAATAACCTAGAACACCCCTATGACATGCAATTCAAGACCCCCGGTAGTTGCCAAATTATCTTCGGATTGTGTTAAAGCATGGGAGAGACCTGAACAAAACAAGATGGTATGGAAAGAACTTGAAGATAGTTCGTGAGCACTTTCCGGGTGTTTTAGCAAAGATTCACTATAGCTTATGGACACAGTTGAAGGATTCGTGGGTATCATCCTTCAACTGTGTCCATAAACTATAGTAAATCTTTCCTAAAACACCCAGAAAATGATCACAAACTATCTTGAAGTTCTTTCCATACCATCTTTTTCTGTTCAGGTCTCTCCCATGCTCCAGCACAATCCGGAGATAATTTGGCAACTCTCAGAGGTCATTGAAACGCACGTCATAGGGGTTGTTCTAGGTTATTGATTCGTAGATGAACTGGGACCGATATTTTCCTATCATATACGACTTGCAGAGAGGGGATTGGCAAGGACTGCCATCGGTATGGTTATTGCTAATCAGAATTACATAGACCCAACCGGTCAAGTTGACAGGAGCGGCATGCAAGGACATAAGTTGGCGGAAGGAGGTTCGGTTCTTCTTTTGGATCCCATGGCACTTGTAGACATATTATGCTCACCATGATTTTATGAAGAAAAATGGGTGTGAGTAACTGGAAAAACATAATTTCTTCATCTCGTTGACCAAATAAGCCGACAACTAATGATGCACCCACTGTTGAGGCGGTGCATACACACCGTTGTTGAAGAACACAAGATCCTCAGGGTGTGGCTTAACAAATTTGCCCACGACCCTATTGACCATCCCTTGCAAGTCATTTAAATCGGTCTTCAACCCTTCAGCCAACCTCATATGACCTTGGAGGTTGTTGTTGACCCGGAGTTGGTTGAGTTGCCCAATAAATGTGATAACTAGGCAAGATCAACGCCCCACAATTTCTCTCGAGAATTGAATCGTAGCTTGTAAATTGTCATTTAATTGTCCAACGTCATTCAAATTGTTGAGCTTTTTTATTATGGTACTAAACCCTTCGACAAAATCATTATCCATCCCAATTATTACTCCTCCTCTGGTCTTCTATATCTGGTTCAGAAGCAACTTCAATGGCCTGTACAGTTCAGAATCATCTATTTGCATCTGTGTAGAGGTGGCCCCTCAGTTGCACGAAGCAGAAGCGGGAGCAGGAGAGCAGATAATCATAGAAGTGTGGGAGCGCCGTCGGGACCGTTTTAGGAAAAATTAACTAAATATTTTTTTGTCTTTTGTTGTAGTTAAATCTCAAAAAGAAAATATTACCCTACCTCTTAGATTGCAAAACATAAACACCACGTTCGGAGTGGGTTTTGAAAACCAGTTTCACCTTTTCTGCCGGGGTCCACATGGCTGGCAGCCCCCCTTTTCTCTTTCATCTCAATTTATAGGAATGTTAATGTAATGCATACTTTGTTTGAGATGGGCCCGTGGGGACCCACTTCAAAAACTCGCACAAATGATCCAAGTCGTTCATTAATTTTTAAAATAATTTTTTGAGTCACTCCTAAAACATTAGGTCATTCGAAAAACTATAAGTGGTTGATCCATCGTCTAATTATTCATTCACAATTTAGGATGTTAAATTCGGACAGAAGTTTGAAAGAAAGTTAGATAACTGGATCAAGTATTTAAAGTTATACAATTGACTTGATTTTTTTTTGAATGAATCAAGGAATAATTTTAGAAGTAATGGACGGCTTGGATCATTTGTGCGAGTTTTTGAAGTGGGCCCCCACGGACCTCATCTCAAACAAGGTATGCACTACATTATTCCTACCAATTGAGATGAAAGAGAAAAGGGAGGCTGCCAGCCATGTGGACCCCAGCAGAAAAGGTAAAACCGGTTCTTAAAACCCATTCCGAACATGGCGAAAATTATTTATACTTTTAATACGAGATTCCGACTTTTTCTCCATTTCTTAGTTGCACCAAACTGGGGCGGGAGTGGGATCGGGGGCAAAGGATTATAGGAGCTCCTCTTTCGGGAGGGAGAGCCTTTAGGAATAATAAATGAAAATATGAATATGCAATGCAAGTAAATATTAGTAGCATCATCATGTCAATTGCAAAGATTGTCTTAGTAACTAAGTAATATTATGGTTATATTAAGTGATTGAGCAAATTTTAAGTTAATATTTTTCTAATATCATATCATTACTTTGTCTTTACTCTTGCTTGGTATCTTTTGTTTTTGCGTCTTTTGGGATTTGTATGCCTAAGAGGTTCTATCCTAGTTGGGAGCGGGTTCATTTCTCAATGGGAGCGAGGTTCTACGAGAGTCTTGACTTGGGAGCGCGTGAGCGAGGTTCTGAGGTGGATTCGCCACCCACATAGGAGGTTCCTGCAACTAAGGTTGGCCCATTCAGTCCAATCTTGATTCCTTGGTTTACCCAATCTGATTAGGTAGCAATCCAATCAATACTACAAAGAACAAAAAGATACATCAACTAATTTTAGTGAAGTACATTAGCTTTGCGTACACCTTTTAAAGCGTGTTATGGTCGATGACTCAAGTAAAACATCCTAGTGAAGGAGTAAAATGCTTAGAGTAACTCTTAACCAAGGTTATACAACAGCACCGATCATATGGAATCCAGAGAACCTTGCAAAAACCATTCCATATACACTTTTAGATGACACCAACAACCAACAAAGAGCCTTCAAATTCACCACATGAACGATATATACAACATCAGAGCCACAACACAAACAAGGCTAGATAATCAAAAAGATTCTCTATCTCAAACGAACTAATCAAAACAACGAAAAGGTGGATATTATAGTTTAGTAATTTGATCTGTTAAATTGCAATAGAAATCGTTACCGGTGGCCTTCCCAAATGAATTTTTGAAACTTCTTGATATTAAATAAATAGGAAGAAAGCAGCTGATTAGAATGAACCATAGAACCTAAATCATTAGGTCAACTGGTCAAGTAATGTTGGATTCTTGGAATTTACATATTAAAACTACATGGATAATAATGTGCAAACGGAATTTTCATGAATCAAGCGGAAAGGATATAGAAGTAAACAAATTGGGTAATTGCTCTCACAAGAAAGAGCCGGTGGTAAAACTAAAAATAAAATAAAATATTCCATTGAGGTAATCCAAAAGGGTTAGAGTAAACCTTAAGAAAAACTTAGGGATAAAAAGGGTCTGAAAATGCTCTAAACATTAACTACTGGACTTGTAAGCTATTAACTCCACGGACGAACCTCGTTACAAGGTCTCACATTCTCATTTTAATAGCATTTAAAGCCACATCAGACCCAAAATAAGAATTTAAGGCTCTGTCTCACCTGGCAGTGGGTAGACGGAGGAGAATCAACAACCACTCAGACGCCCTTGATAGCCGCTATTGCAAATCGCTCCGTCAGCTATTACAGTGTTAGATCGAAACAGATTTCGAACCCGAGAAGAGATAGTCGTAGAGATTCTAGCAAGGGGATAATTGTACAGGATTTGAAATTTCAAATGAGGTGCAGAGGAGAGAGATAGAAAGATAAAAAAGGAAAGTGAAGATCAGGGGTGAGACCGTGGAGAAATTTTTCAATGCCGAATGGGTACCACATGTGCAGCCAATCACATTGCACCAGCTCGTCCCTTTTCCACGTCTGTTGAAACAAACGTTTGCCCCATTTCCGTTTCTCTTCCTTTTGGCAAAAACGAGGGAAACCAAAACCCCTAAAAAATTTGAAATTTTCAAACCCATTTCTTCTTTCTCCCATCCCTTCCATGCTCAAATCCAGCGCTTTATGTGGGAGAAATCTCTCTCAATTTCTCCCACACACCCTAAATTAAAACTCTCTCTCTCTCATCAGGAAGAAAAACAAATCAAGCTCTCAGATTAAGAAGAAGAATAAATTAAGAGATGAACTTAGTGGAGGAAGAACCACCTACAATGGAGATGGATTCCGATGACTAAATATCCACGTCGACTAAACAAATGGGTATTTTTTTTCAATCTTTGCCCTCCAATATCTGATGAGGTTTATATAACAGGGGGGAAATAATGTTTTTTTTTATTATTATTTGCCCTCCAATATCTGTTTGTCTCTGAATTTTTTAATGGATGTATCCTTATTTATTGGTTGTCTGTTTGGTATTTTGTTTCATATATGCAGATGGCTTTTAAACTACTCAAAAAGAATGTTTTGAGTTAAAAACTAGAATGAAAGTTAATGGTGAAAAAGAAGCTTATGACATGTATAACGGATATGCATTTAACAACGGTTTTAGCATTCGGAGAGATGATAAAACTTTCAAAAGAGGTACAAAAGAAGTGATTCGACGTACTTTTGTGTGATCAAGAGAGGGGTTTAGAGAATTTAGTGATCATACTGAAGAAAAGAAGTGTAACAGGTTCGATGGTGTAATGGGTAGCCTGGTGTGTTCAAGAGCCTGGTGTAATGGGTAGCCCATGCTCAAATTATGACAGTGTACAAAAGATGAAAAGGAAAGTCTCAAAAGTCTCAAATTTTTGAAGAATCTAGGTTATTTGGCAAGCAGTTGGCAATGTGTGCTAAATAATATTGAGGCATGAAAGTGAATAAGCAAATATCTCTTCAAATTAAAAATTAAGCTCACAATGGGTGAGTTTCCCACTTGATTTTATCTTGATAATATCAAGATTTTGATTTTATCTTGATAATATCAAGATTTTGATTTTATCAAGTGGGAAAAAAAGTGTGATAAAATGCGTAGTTTCATAAAATCTGAGATTTTTGCAACATCTCTGATTTTATCAAACTTCTTCCTCACTTGATAAAATCACACAAGATAAAATCGATTTTATCAATATAAAATCAAGTGGCAAACTCACCCAATATTTGAAATACATGTGACTATAAATGTTCCAGTAATCAAGCAAAAACGAGAGAATCAATAATCAACCATGTAAAGAACATTATGCAGTGTGATGCCAAAAACTAAGTGATATATTCCTGTCCACATTCTCACGTTAGTCAAACACCAATCTAGCAAGAGCCTTGATTATTTTATTTTACTTTTTGTTAAATAATCGGCAATTTATTGAAGTACAAAACCCCCCAAACAGTTTTCTTGCTCTCTCAAATGTTAATGAACTTAGGCTTTTGCAGGGGCAAACCCTAATTTAAGGGAGAGGGAAATAAACCCTAAATTAGTTGTGTACATTAAGGGAGAGGGGGAAAAATGCCCTAATTTGATGAAATCTAAACAAAACCCTAACCCTTAATTTTACAATCAAATAAGCATTAAGGGAGAGGGAAGTGAAATACCAAAACCTGTGAGAGAGTCGGTGGTGGTGGTGGATATAAGGTTTGTTACGAGTGGTAGGGGGCGCGTGATACGTCACCTACCTCAGACCCTCCAACTGGCACAATCTCATCGGGTGAGGGTTCAAGTGCGGAATAGAGTTGGCGCGCGTAGCTGTGGTTCAAGTCGTTACAGCTGGGATTCAAAGTCGTTACAGTTGGTTACATGTAACCGACTGCCCTGCATTCTTGGCACGTGCTTTGTAACTGCTTGTATACAATTTGTTGTAACTGTTTTGCTTGTAACTTCAGTTGGGGGTTTATAAGCAAGTGTGTAATTGATTAAGGATTCATTTTCAATTCTGTAAAATCACAACCAAGGACGAGAGTTCCTTTGGCAGTTTGGACGAGAGTTCCATACTCCTTCTATCAATAAAACCATTCTCTTTTCTTTTCCATTTTCCTAAATCAATTTCCAAAACTTTCTTGATTAAATCTGCAATTTTCATACGCAAATCGTATCAGCGCGATGGTGGTGCGACGTTGGAGGTGGAGGATCACTAGTCGTACGCCGGTGGTGATGGTCGTACAACGAGAAGGGGGGCGGCACCGATGGTGGTGGTCGTACGACGTTGGTAGCGATGGGCTCCGTTTCTCTGCAGAGAAACCAGAGAAGGAGGAGAGAGTGGAACTGGAATGGGATGGGAGAGAGAGAAGAAATGAGGTACAGATGTGGGAGTACAGACCACGTACGGATGTGACGTGGCGCATGGAGGTCCACTCCCCCCTCTCTCTCATCTCTCTTGTTTCACTCAATAAACTGGCGGGGAAGAGTTCACTGAAAATTCAAAAAAATGGAAATTTGAAACTTGAGGACCCACTTTGCCATTTTGATCAACATCTCTCTTCTCTCTGTCTCTCTCCCCATTGAATAATATTTTACTGGTGAGTTCTATAAAATCAAGATCTTGGTTTTATCAATTATCAAGTTAAGACGAAATTTGATAAAATCCAATATTTTTACCCTTGATAATTGATAAAATCTTGGATTTTATCAAAACTTTTTCCTCACTTGATAATTGATAAAATCAAGATATCAAGTGGAGAACTCACCCTAAGGTTAAAATCACAAAGACTGTCTTATTTAGGGACCTTGCGACGTGTATTGACCAAAACACCCAGAAAATGTATCGACCATTCTCTGGGACCCACTTTTGGGTCTCACACACACGATCCGAGTCGTTCATTCATCTTATAATGCGATTCCGAGAGAACCCACAAAAAATTTCAGCTCAATCGGACGGTTAGAAGTGGTTGATTCAAAGTCCCACTAAATTGAAACGGTGGGACTTTGAATCAACCACTTCTAACTGTCCGATTGAGCTGAAATTTTGTGGGTCCCCTTGGGATTGCATTCTAAGATGAATGAACGGCTCAGATCGTGCGTGTGGGACCCAAAAGTGGATCCCAGATAACGGTCGGTACATTTTTTGGGTGTTTTGGTCAGTGCCCATAGGTGTTTCCCTTATTTATGGGGTGTGTCACTAACTTAGTTTTTTTGGCTTTTTAGTTTTTTTATATGAGAGCTCGAAATACGCGTTGGCTTTTTGTAGTTTTTTATGTGATGTATTGTGAGGGGATGATCTGTCTCGAAAAACGAAATAAGCTGGCTTTTGACTTTTTTAGTTAGTGAAACGGGGCCTTATACACTTTGTTTACATTTTTATGAACATCTTATCAAAGTTATCCATCACAAATATTGTTCAAATGAGCAAGCCTGCAACATATGAACAAGATTTAATAAATGTTATTCTCCCAGTGTTGTATCCATACCAAAGGTTATAATAGAGTCTTGACCCAATTCCATGGCTTACCACATTTGGCTCAATTTGGACGATTTCACCCCTTCAATTTATGGCTTGCCTTCTCTGATTTTGGTAATTACTGGATTTCCCTGTGGCTGTTTTGGTCTTTTGATTGTTTTGTTGCACAATTGCTGAATTTCCCCTTTTGTTTTATAAGTTTCGCTTGGGTCCCCACTACTTTATATATGTTGCTTTTATATCTCTTATAAAATGTTTTGTCGAAAAACCAAATTCTTTTAATCATTTACAAATAATTTTAACATTTTGGATTACATTATATTAAATCAATATATGAACAATTTATCTGAGTTGTAAAAAAAAAACCTAAAACAAACCAAAAATATATATCATTTCTAAACCCATTGAACTAAGAAAAAAAATTACATAGCATGCACATCTTTAATTTTAACAACGGGCAAACACTACAACCATTAACCTCGTCCGAGCATGTTGCCTAATACCTAGTTCAATTATATGTGCCCTGTTTTTTATTTAAGTGTAGGGATAAAATTACGGTGAAACCTCCGGGCTATCTCCTTTTTTTAAAGTAGGCCAAGCTCTCTCTTTATAAGGCTAAAATCAATACTAGATTTTATCAAGTGGGGAAGAAAATTTGATAAAAATCTCAGATTTTTTGTACTAAAAAATTTGAGATTTTATCAACTTTCTTCCTCACTTGATAAAATCAAGTATTCATTTTATCAAATCTTGATAAGATTAAGATTTTATGGAAAATGGGCTTGATTTATATGTAAGAGTTTGCACACAATTTTTCAAAAAACATCTAAAAATGTCTATTTTTCTATTGACCTTAGAAATGAAACGGAGAAGTATAAGCTATAATTTTTTTTTTTTTATAGAAAGATGAAGTTTTAGTGTTACAGGAGTTCTGGTGAAGTGCACCGTAGTTTTTGTTTTCAATTTTTTTGGGGGTTGAAATGACATAGTTTTGAGGGCTTAGGTGGTGTCCCTTTTACCCACCCAAAACGACGTAGTTTTTCACCGCTCTACAACCCCGTAGTGTGCTACGGGATCCTCGAATCCGTTCCACTAAGCCAGCTTATTGAATTTTTTACTTTTCACAACTTTTTATTTGATATATTGTGAGAGAGTGACTGTCTCAATTTTTGTAAAAAATGACCTTTTGGCTTTTTTGAGTTAGTGCAACAGAGCCTCAATATTGATCCAACGGCATAATAGGGGAAAAGCAATTGAAAGGCCAGGATTTATTGAAGCCATTCTCAACCAATAATCGATTGACACCTATATAGGTCATCCCTTATGGCATACTAAAAAATTAAAACCTTGCTAAAATTAGCAATATGTGGCACAAATGTGCTCACAATGAAATAATCAAAGTTAGCAACATCTTAACTAATACTCAAATTTTAGCCTCTGGATACTCAAAGGTACCAACATTTTCACAATAATGAAATTTAATGTTCCCCACATCTTCTCAATTAATTACATCCATCACTACACAAAAACCTTCTCCATATTTTCTCTCTCCCCCCAATGTTTACAAATTATTATTGATTTTTTTTTCAAAACCTATTTTCTATTCCGAAAACTGTTTGTTTTTAAAATTGAATTTTTTTAAAAAAATGTTTTTTTTTTGGAAAACTTTTTTTTTTAAACTGTTTGTTTTTTTTAAATATAATTTTATTTTCATAAAACGGTTTCTTTGAAAACTGTTTAATTTTTTCAAAAACTTTTGTTTTTAAAAAAACTGTTTTTAAAAAGTCTCTGAAAAGAAAAATAGTTTTGACTGAAAAAAATAGTTTTTTAAATAATTTAGTTTATTTTTTAGTTTGAAAATGTGATATAACACTCAATTTTGATTATGTCATCGTGGACCTCTACATTGTTAAATTTAGCCATCGTCTGAATGGATAATCAAAAAGTGATTTGACAACTTTTTGTTATTCAATTTCGAATATACCATTGGTGATGCTCTAAGTTTTCAAAAACCTTGAACTCTGTTAGGCCTCGTTTGGTGCGAGATGAAGATGTGGATAACTCATCCGGCCCCCTTCCCCTTATCCTGGCCCCACCTCTTACACTTGGTTTGGTAAAAATTTTAGGGGGATGAGTTATCCCCCTCCCAATTTAATACCCCTCTATCTCCCTCCTCCATCACTCATTAGTAACACCCACTATTATACTATTATAACTTTATACCCACTTCCAAATGACCTAACTACCCCCTGTCTCTCCATCCCAATGCTGCTGCTAAATTAAAGTACTTTGTAATTTCCTTCGGATCAAAAAATAAAGGGCTATCTATAGGGCAGTCCCAAAAAAAAAAAAGGATGTCTTCCTTCCGGGTCAAGCCCACATTAAATTTTTTACCACTAAGCCACTTTTGGCGTGCCTATCTCTTCTGTGAGAATTAAGTTAATAACTTTTGTTTTACATATTTGATTTTGAAAAAATATGTATATTTTTGAGACCCACATGACGACATTTACCAAACAAGACCAATACGTGATATAAAATTATGTGTAGAAAAAAATATATTGGGAACGTTCTCAGCTATGAGGAGTTGAGAATGTTCTTAGCAGCACACGCTTTGAAAAAGTTCTAGGCACAAATATAGATTTAGTAGTAATTCATTCCCAAAAGTTCCCAGTACTGAGAACGTTTCACACTCTGAGAACATTCTCATCGTTGAGAATGTTCTCAGTAATGAAAATGTTCTAGGCACAAGTCTAGTTAGTAGTAATTCATTCTCAAACGTTCTCAGCACTAAGAAGGCGTTCATCACTGGGAGCGTTCTACACTCTGAGAACATTCTCATGAGAATGTTTTAAAAAATGTTAGAATGTTCTCAATGATGAAAACATTCTAAGCACAAGTCTAGTCTTAATAGTAATTCATTCTCAAACATTAACGTTCTCAGCACTGAGAACATTTTAGCATGCGCTCATCACTAATAAACGTCCTCAAACATTCTCAATGATGAAAATGTTTTAGGCACAAGTCTAGGCTTAGTAGTAATTCATTCTCAAATGTTCTCATCACTAAGAACAGTCTCAGCACTTGGACACTCCAAGGAAAAATATTTGTTCTTGAATATTGGTCTTCTTTGATAGAGCTTGTCAAGTTGGTTTCGAAAATATACATAATTTTAAAATCAAACACGTGCAACAAAAGTTATGATCCTTTTTATTTAAACTGAAAAAGGGAAGAGATAGAAGAGAGAGTGTGCGATGGGAGAGAGACAGAAAGCACACGAGGGAGAAGTGAAAAAGCGACACGCGGAGCCGGAAAAAGATAGGAAGAGAGAGAAGTGAGAGACACGCGAAAAGTGACTTAGAATATCAATATCAACACTTCTACTGTAACTCAAAGGTTAAAGTAGAGAGCAAACTCCCCCCAAAACCTCAAAAATTAGTCTCACCAAATGTCTCACTAATTTGCTACATTTATTAACTTTGCTACAATACACACACCAAGAGAGGTGACCTACTGTTCATGGATCAAAAGAGGAGGAGGAGGGAGGGAAGAGTAAAAGTTTGAATAGAGAGTCTGATTCTGTGAGTTTTTGATAAAGTGACTTGCGAAAGTTTGAATAGAGAGTCTAATTTTGTGAGTTTTTGAAAAAATGATTTACTAAAGTATAAAAAGTATTTTTGAGGTAAAATTTGGTGCAAAATTTGGTACTCCTGATAAAGATACTCTAATGGTAAAAATTTAATGCGAAGTTGACCTAGAAGAAAGACATTTTTTTTTTTGGAACGGTCTGTAGATGGCCCTTTATTAATCCAAACTTCCCATGAGAGAGCCAGCCCACCTAATGCAGGCTCAAGACACGGAAAAGCAAAGGAGGGAGAAGTGAGAAAGCGACACGCGGAGCCGGAAGGCGATAGGAAGAGAGAGAAGTGAGAGACACACAACAAGTGACTTAGTGGTAAAAATTTAATGTGGGCTTGACCCGAAAGGAAGACTTTTTTTTTTTGTACAGGCCTGTAGACGGCCCTCTATTAATCCAAACTTTCAATGTGAGAGCCAGCCCAGCTAATGCAGCAAGCTCAAGCCTCACCACACCTTCGAGTGGCAAAACGACAGATAAGGGCCCAAGGGGCCAGCACTGAATTGAACGTAATAGGGGGGAAAAAAACAAATTACTACAAATACCTATGCAAAATATAACCGTAAAGTTCCAAAAAATGGTGTGTCCAATGTGCACCTTTCTACCATGACAATCATATGGCCTTTCATAACTAACAATGGATTGATAAAATATACCTAAATTTTTACTCAATTTTGAAACTAAGAGCATCTCCACTCTTTATCTAAATTTTTACTCAATTTGATTTGGTATGACTCCTTCCAACTGTTACTCAAATTGTACGGTGGAGATTTAATTCACAGCATTGAGTGGCAAAAGGGTAAATAGCAGTGCACCAAAAGAGTTTTGAAAATTTGGTTAAAAATTTGGTTCAAATCAGATTTGGTGAAATATTTGAGTAAAATTCAAATTTTGAATAGATTTAGGTAAGGAGTGGAGAAGGGCTTTGGAAGATTTTTACTCAAATTTAAGTTTGAGTCAAAATTTGAGTAAGTAGTAGAAATTCTCTAAGAAAGATGTACATTCGGAGATAATTTTCCGAACGGTTCAAAAATATCAATAAATTATTCTGGATTGTAAATACATTGTTGGGAAAAAAAAATTCATGTAGCTAACCCCAATTGATTGAGACATAAGGCGCTGTTTGGTTTGGTTTAGTGTATAGATTGTTAATTTAGAAATTATACTTTTACCTTCACTTTTCAAAATTATCCTCCACTTTCTCTTTTCTCATTAACTTTTCAAAAGAGCAAAACAATAATTGTATAAACTTTTACTCATTAACTTTTCAAAACACACACTTATTAAGAGACAACCCAAAATGGAATACTCAATAACTAAATAGGGCTGGAGGGGTATATTTTAGGTTTGGCTTGTATAAATTATAAAGAAAGCCCCCCTCAAAATTGTGTTATTAATATACTCCATCCGTCCCAATTTCTTGGCCTCTTTCCTTTTATGGAAAACTCAAAAAATGCTCGATATCTTTTAATTTATAATACTTTTTATATTCAATATGGATCTTGTTTGGTAGATCTCAATTAATTTTATTAAACAAAGATTTCGAAATCATAAAAAAATTATAGATTATAAGATATTGACAATTTTTTGAGACGCCCAAAAAGGTAAACAGGCCCAATAAATTGGGACAGAGGAAGTATTATAATGATAATATTTCATTTTAAATTTATTAATACCTGTAATTTGGCCTCCCGGAATAGAAATCCTGCATCCGCCATGAATTTGAGAGTTTTTCTTTTTTGAATTTATTTAAGTTGTGTCTTGTGTGGATGTAGAAAAGATAAACCAAAAAAGGTTAAGGTATTCCCATCTCATTAACAGCCAGCCTTCTTTTTGGCGTCCCAAGTGGTAAGATGGGATCTTTTTAAATAGATTTGGATGCTTTGTCACGTGTCTGAACTCTTGAACAGAATTATATTTCCCCGCAATAGAAATTCTGCGTCCGCCATGAGTTTGAGAGTTTTTGATCCGGACTACTGCGCGTAAGGCTGAGATGATTGACTCCGAAGAGGATCAATATGTAATTTCTGGACTAATTCTACCTACCTATGAGATCTAACGTAGGTACACAAATAGTATTACGTAACCACTACTCCCTCCGTTCCAAAATAACAGTCCGCTGCGAAAAATTGTACGTATCATTTTTCAAATTAAAAAATGAAGTACTTTCGTATACTATCATTTTTTTGCACCGAATTAAAATAATCGTCGAGTACTCTAATTCGGTGCGATTTTTTTTGAAAAATGATACACGAAAGTACTTCATTTTTTTATTTGAAAAATGACAAGAGAGATAAAGTGGAGCTATTATTTTTTTTTTATTATTATTATTATTTTGCCATAGTTTAGAAGAGTGTTAGTGTTAGGAGTTAAATGTTAGCAAACCACAAGAGTTGACATCTCATCCATGGGAGTTGAATCCACAACCTCACCCCTATAGAAGGGGCTACTTACCGCTGGGCCAACTACCCTTTGGTAGTGGAGCTATTATTTAGGAACGGAGGGAGTAGGTTTCTTATCCTACAATCATTCAGCTCCTTTTTTTCCTCCAAAAAGAACAAAAGGATAAAGTTAGAAGTTTTATAGTTATCAAGATGAAAGAGATTAGAGACCCCACTTACACAAACTCTTATTCTCGATCCTTAGTTCTGTAATTGCATTTTGTCTTTTCACAATGGAGTTGAGAGTTTTTGCATTGTTGTGTGTTCTTCTATCATGGGTTCCTCTCTATCTATCAGAAGAGGTGAAAGTGAAAGTGGCAGGAGTGACTTCCATAGCCGAAACAGACGACAATTTCGTCTGTGCAACTTTGGACTGGTGGCCTAGCACTAAATGTGACTATCTTCAGTGCCCATGGGCCAATGCTGGGATTCTCAATCTGGTATCTTCCCTCATAACTTTATTCTTCTTTCTTTCTTTTTACGCGAAGATACCGGCCAGAAAAATAGGAGAGGAATGGAAGCGTAAACGATTTCTTACGGTGTTATATCATTGTTGCAGGATTTGAAAAACAAGATTCTATCGAACGCGATCAAAGGTAGAGTCAAGAAACTAAACTCAAAACATCTTGTAAATGCTCTGACTTTTTTTTCTCTATATGGAGACAAGGACATAGTTATTTAGAGCGATCACTCTCGAGCACGTTTATAAGCAACATCCCGTGTTATGCATAATCTTTGTCTCTTAACAAACACTTGTATAGTCAGATCATCTGTAAAAAATGTAAATTTCTTATGAAAAACTTGGAAAAATGCAGCGTTCAATCCCCTTCGTATTAGAGTCGGAGGTTCATTGCAAGATCAGGTCGTGTACAAAGCCGGAAATTTAGTCACGAAATGCCCCCATTTTAAGAAGAGAAAAGATGGCCTGTTTGGATTCAGCTCCGGTTGCCTCCCTATGAATAGATGGGATGACCTCAACTACTTGTTCAATGAAACTGGGTACTACTATAAAACACATTCTCCCTTACTCGCAAAAAAGTACTAGAGTACTGAAAAAAAAAGTCTCATAACTAATCTATGCAGAGCTTTGGTAACTTTTTCGGTGAATGCTCTACTGGGGAGGAAGAAGTCCAAGGATGATAACTCTCTCTGGACGGGCGACTGGGCACCACAAAATGCTCGTGATCTCATGGCTTACACCGTCTCAAAGGGATACAAGATTGACTCATTTGAATTCGGTATGTAAAAACTCCGATATTGTTACCGATATATTCATGCATAGTAATATTCCGGTCACATGTGCTCATGTTGTTTGACTCTTATGTGATATGCTAATGGTTGCCTAGGAAATGAGCTATGTGGAACTGGGGTTTCAGCAAGAGTGGAGGCTAAACAATATGGAAAAGACGTAATTGCCCTCAAGGAACTAGTAAAAGAATTGTACCCAGATCCAACAACACAGCCAAAGGTCTTGGGTCCAGCAGGGTTTTATGATGAGAAATGGTTTAATGAGTTTCTTCAGACTACAGGACCAGGAGTTGTTGATGGGTTAACCCACCATATCTACAACCTTGGTGCAGGTAAATTTCGTACCTATGTTAGCTTTTTGTCTGAATGCATTCAAAAAGACTTGCTTTCTAGATGATCCCTCTAGAAGAAGTGCTTCTTACACAATCTTTCTAGTTCCTTCGTTCACTAGTTCTATAATGAAAGAATTCGATTGTTTCCACCGAGCTAAAACAGTATGTCGACGTCTCTAGTAAAACAAAATCAACCAGTTAAATGTTGCAAACTCTTATGGTAATGTATGCAGGAAATGATTCCACCCTGATCAACAAGATTCAAGACCCATATATTCTAGACCAGATAGCTCAGACATACAAAGACATTTCTACCACAATTAAGAGCTTTGGTCCATGGACTGGAGCATGGGTTGGAGAAGCAGGTGGAGCTTATAACAGCGGTGGAAAATATGTATCGCATACCTTTGTTGATGGCTTCTGGTCAGCATCTTCTCTGTCTCTGCATATGGAAGAAAAATAATTTTACAAGCATAACTTTTGTGCAGAATACTATAGTAGCAATTTTATGTGTGCACGCATTTGCAAGTTCGTAATTGCTTGGATTGTATCGAACACGAAAATAAACTTGCGAGTGAAACAGGTATTTGGATCAACTGGGCATGACATCAACCTACAACCACAAGGTTTTCTGCAGACAAGCCTTCATTGGAGGAAATTATGCTCTCATTAACACTACAACCTTCATCCCGAATCCCGATTATTATGGGTCAGTATTTTCATACGTCAACTAACACACACTGATAATTTTTCCTTCAGTACATTACAAACATAAGCCAGACGAGCTGCGCCCTCTTTAAAACTGGAATATAATTTGGAATTGTTTGGTTTCTTTTTCCTTACAGTGCCCTTCTATGGCATCGCTTAATGGGAAAGAGAGTACTTCGAACTACTCATGACAGTTCTCCTTATTTGCGCGTATATTGTCATTGCTCAAAGACCAAGGTAAGCGACTGATCTTACCTCTTCTTCCGAATATTATGGTTTCAATGGTTTGAATCCTCGACTATGCATGTTTCATCTCAGCCGGGCATTACTCTGCTTATCATCAACATGTCAAACTCCACAGCCTTCAATGTTTCAGTTGTCAACGACTCGAACTTGTATCCTGATGAGGAACACAAGTCAGCGGAGGATTACGATAAAACACAACAAAAAGCAAGGGAGGAGTACCACTTGACTCCAAAAGAGGGGAAAATCCAAAGTGATGTGGTGCTGCTAAATGGTATCCCTTTGGTGCTCACACAGTCAAAGGATATCCCGGCCATGAACCCAAAGCTCGTGGATGCTGGGAAGCCTATCAATGTCGCACCCGATTCAATTGTCTTTGCTACTCTAAGAGGATTCCATGCACCGGCCTGCGAATATATTCAGAACTAATGTCATTAGGATCACTTTCTGTTAAAGGTCTTGGTTCAGTGTTCAGTTTGTTTATCTCTGCTTCCTAATCTCATCCTTTTCACATCCATTTTGACTATTTTCCTGTGCTTAGGAACCAATATTTTTTGGTCCCACTTTCGGTTGAAGGTCGTTAGTTATGTGATCATTCGTTTTGCTTCCTGATCTTGCCTTCTTTATATGCATTTTGACTCTTTTTCATTGCCAAATGGTATGGAACAACCACTAATCTGGCTCCAAGGACCTGTGCCCGTGTGAAAAGAACAACTTGAGCTTTTTGTAGTTGGCATAAAGGTTACTGAATCCCCGTGTGAAAACAACTTAAAGCAGAATCTGGTACCCAAAGATACCAATATGCGCATATTTTGGATAAGTTTTAGAATTTTCAGTCACGAATCGATGTATACTTATGGTAAGCGATATAAGAATCTAGTGAATGTGTGATCTGTCACGCGATTCCAAGTATTGTTTGGTTAGAAAGCTATGGGAATACCAATTGCAAAGAGGTTTGGCCAGGTTCAGATTGGCAGAGACAGTGGGCATCCCAAGAGGGGGTGCAAGAACTCTGGTTTAGTGGGTGCAGCATTTGAGTCAGGGCTGCAACGAACTAGATGGTTGCTTCACACTTTGTCAAAAGGCTTGATTTTATCTCCAATGTGAATTGGACAAAGACTAAAGAGACTCACTTCTGCTTTAGGGTTGAAACCTTAGAAAACATTGTCCAAAACCATCCCTAAAACCTGATTCCAATCCAATCAGTTTGTTTTTACCTTTGTAAGATTATATGCAAGCTGAAGATGAAGATGGAGTGGCAAGTGACAATTTTTATACCCCCTCCGTCACTCCTAGCGAATGCAAAAAATAGTGTATCTTTCTTTGTAAAGTGTCGGTTCAGGCCAAACCACGTATATATAGTGTATCTTTCACCAAAATTCTGCTGGATTGCTGAACCTCCTCATGCCATGTATGAAAGAAAGAAGAAAGAAATGTTGAAATACACCACTCAGCGTATTTGGAAAAGACTCTGCTTCTACAACTAGTAACCAACCATTTTAGCCAAGCAAAGGGGTGTAATAATGTGTGAATATTAATTTAACAGAAACATAAGGGATCTAATTGCACAGACATGCTTGAATTTGAAGAAACATCAACTTTCATCAAAATAGCTACAACAAATTATTAAGAGTTTCTTGACATCGAAGAACTGAATTAAGAGCATCGAATGAGAGAGCAGTTTCACTAGAAATATGTCCCTCATTTATACAGCGTGGAATATGTCCCTCAAATACAGTCCCATCATAAGAACCGCAAAGTTAAGTTTGATCAGGCTACACACACTTCCCTCAAATACAGTGTCCCTTGTGTTCATGTTCAGCGAAGTACACGAATGGTATCTCAAGAGGTGATTTCTCTTATAAGCCAACCCAAACTAGGGTAAGCAAAGTAGAGCACCAGAAAAGATGGGAGTGCAAAAACAACTGTAATTAGCAGGTACAGGGCCAAAATGGTAGCACTGGCAGGGAACACAACAAACACAATTAGAAACAGCATTATAACCAGTGGGAACTTCGTTGTGAAATGGATGAAGAAGTCGAGGGACTTATGAAGGGAGAGATGGGGCCTCTCCGCATTGAGGCTATGATTGGTCCGGCTACCATGATTATGATCTGACCCCAAACGCCCTACACGATGGGTATACAAGGCCCTTCTGAAGTTATTGTTGGTAGCTTGGTTTCCAATAGCTGAGGGGCTTCTTGGCGACCAAACTGCTTGATAGTTCCCCCTCGCGGAAAAAGGAGACTTCATCCTGTCACCATTTAAGCTCTCAATCATCCAAAGGAGGAAGAAATTTTTGCGAGGAAATTTAAGATTTCCTTGGTAAACGAGACGCAGTGTTAACAAGTGGCACCATGGGCAAGAAATGAGGAATGGAATCTGGATTTGTTGAATGGAAATTTTGAAGGCAGCACAATTGATTCCCAAGACACAATTTTTGCATAGGGTGTGGCCACACCATAGGACATAAGGCACATTCTCAACAATGTTAAATGATTCCCAGCATATTGGGCACTCCAAACCATCCTCTGCATTGGCATTTGAAGGGGTGTCATCGTCTGAGAAATCTAAACAAGCTCGACTTGGTTCAGTGATATTTTCCTGCTGCCCGGAGGTAACAATAGCACTAGGGAAAGAACTCCACATGGTAAAGAGCAGAAGTTTGATAACCGAAGGTACAGTAGTGACTCTTGCTATACAGTTCAAACCACAAGATGGATACCACTCATACACACATCCACAAAAAGGTCAAACAAAACTCTTGGTAATAAACTTAGGCCTGAAAAGATGTCTAACTCTGGATTGTCTATCAATTACTCACCATACCTCGACTCAACCCTGCATGGAAGGCATGAAATAAGGAAGTCAATGAACAAAACGTCAAAAAAATTATGTACAAAGGTACAATCGTAGCTTTCAGATTATTAAGGACTGAAAACAGCCAGAGTAATATTTGACTTATTCCAAGTTTGGAGCCTGATAACAAATGGGTCGCGACTCACGAGCCTCACTTTCATGAACTGTCTATTAAAGGGTCACACATGCACGAAGGGAATTGTAAAAAAGGTGGTCACTGGATGAGAATCAATAAACAAGTTGTGTAAGATAATTAAAAGAAACCATTCATTTGTGGGTTTAAATTTGCTCCATCGGCCCGTTGCCCTTTTGATACCGAAAGAGGGAAAACTAAACAACGGATCGCCAGTGTAGGGTATACAGATGATAGAGGAATAAATGCTACTAGCTATGTCGTAATTACAAGGATAGTAGGAACCGTAGCAAAATGTAATCATTTACCTAATACTTATCATCATGTATACCATTTCGATGGGTTTGAATTCATCTGGAAGCTGTTTCATAATATACCTAATATTTCTTTTCCATACCACATTGATGGATTTGGAATCAATCTGGAATCTATCTCATTCACATACTCATGAAGCAGACGCACACGCACCCTATTATGTGTAGAATCCAAACTATGGCCACAAAATCAATTTTACTAAACGCCTCTATCGTCTACAATCACCTTGGCCTCGCATCAACCTCAAATATCCTATAATCATAGTTGTTGAAAACTCTTACGACCTTGTTCCAAAAACTATATGCATCCCACCCCGTATCTTTTTTTATATATAAAAAAAAAAACCTACGATAAGGTGTCGTATACTGCGATATATTTGTGTACCTTGATTCGTTACGTATCCTACGACTACTTATTGAAAAAAAGTCATACCGAATTTTAAGAAGTGGAACCCAAATGCCTCCTAAATCGGTTGATCGAATACAAGAAAGAACATAGTTGGATCATATTCTGCATGAATTAGAGAAGGGCTCTTCTTCTCCTTCCTTGACCAATCCACCAAAAAGACTCAATGTGATAAAAACCCAACTTGAATTTTTTCATCCTAAAAACTTCTTGTCCATATACAAAACACTTATTTCTCATACATGCAGCATATTTTTAGATTGTAATTACTAGGATTTAGGTATAACCAACCTTTTATTAGTATACATGATCAGCTATTGTTAAAGTATATTACAATACGCGATTCATAAAATGAAAAAATCGATACATATTCGATTTCATAACATTGGAAACTGCATATACGCACCAATGATGTCACATAAAATTACAAGAGAAATTGTTAGTCCAATTATCTACACGCACCGGTCATAAACGTTTAAATACAATATATACGGGTGAGTACTGAAACTACGTGGGAGAGTACATTGATAGGAAAGCTTACGATTTATAACGCAGAATTGACAATTTGAATCGAAGAAGACGACGATTGAGGAGGAAGAGAAGAGGACGAATGACCTTCGTCTCTCTCCCTCTCTCTCTCTCTCTCTAATGGGGGGGGATTCTCCCTGGGACACTATCAGGGACACGAATGGTATCGTCTTTTTCTGGAGAGAAGGAATTGTTAAAAGGGAATTTTTTTAAAAACTATCCCCAACTTCAATAAATTTTAATTAGACACCTAAACTATTGAGGCGTTATTCAATTAGGCTACTGCCATTTAAATTCGTCAAGTTACTAACGGAAATTATTAACCAAGATTATTTTTCCGTTATATGCTGACATATTCTCTCTCTCTCTCTCTCTCTCTCTCCCAACCCACTTTGTAGTAAGATTTAGATACAGAGATAAGAAAACTGTCATCCAATCGAGTCTTTGTTTTTGTTTGATTTGGTATGAAACCCATTTCTTTGGTTCATCTGAAACGTCAAGCTATTATCCACTACAACCGACACACACATCGCAATTGGCCCAAACTTCTTAATAATCGATCCCCCTGCACTGAACAATGCATTGTTGACGCCATGAAAACTCTCGCAGCTCCTTGACGTGGTAGTAGTGGTCTTCAAAGACGAGGCGTTTACCAGCGGAGCATTTAGAGGCAAGTATTTTGATGGAGCGGGAAGGGAAGGAGTTGTCAATCAGGACGAAGAGGAATTCTTAGCCGACGGTTCCGGTCACATCGACAACGGCCTGGGGCGAGGAGTTTCTTTGAAGGATGTGTGAAAGGTGAGGAGGGTTGACGGCTGGGAAGAGGTGGTGTTTAGGAATGGTGGAGGGATTCATTGTTTACTGCTAAGTGTAAGAAATCTGAGAGAGAGAGAGAGAGAGAGAGTCCATGTCACCATTTCCGTTGATAATTTGATGGATTTAGATGGCAAGAGCCTATTTGAATAACACATGAATAGGTTATGTGTTTAATTGAAGTTTATTAAAGTTTGGGTATCTATTAGTTATTGAGGTTAAAGTTTGAAAGATTTTTTGAAATTTCTCCGTATCCCTTGTTTAAAAGGGCGGGAGTCCGCTAAATTCTCATTTGGTAAACAACCAAGTCCAGCCAAAATTAGAAGACCCAATTTGGCTACAAATTTTGGGCACATTTTATTATTTTATATATTTAATATTTAGTATAATTAGTATTCTCTATTTATTATTTATTATTTTATATAATTGGAGATTAGTTAAGTAGGTGATTTACATTGGGCTTGGTTGATTAAGGTAGGATTAGAAAAATCAAGAGCTTGATTCAATTCGAGTTCGGAGTGTCTCAGCGCAATCTTTAAGCCTTTTGACCATATTTTCTTGCTCGGTTATTCGATTTTTTTTTTTTGTTAATCGTTAATCCTACTCTATTCTATCCTAGGGGACTTGGGGAGGGGGATGAGTGCTTACGGGAATCGAACCCTGCCCATGTGCATGAAAGTATAATGGAGGCACCAACTACACTCTACTCCACTTGCCGGTTATTCGATTGAGATGATAGAAATTTGGTTGCAAAGATCATGTAGAGGGTTACAACGTTGTGTGAAATAGAAATTTCCTACTTTGGACATTTACTAGGTCAAAATGGGCTTGCAAGCAGAGACAAAAGTACTGAAAGAAGCCGAATTCGTCCCGACGACCAAAACCTTTGGTCGAATGCTCAGTGGATGTTTTGAAAGTTCAACTTGCATTAGATTCCATCTGAACAATTTTCAAGTCCGTCCTTGTGGTCCAGACGCAAGCAAAGTCTATAATTGGGTTTTTTTTAAGGGTTTTTCCTTGGGAGAAATATGAAAACACAGCCCCAATGTCATTGATCTAGGGTTCTGAACCTTGGGAGAGACGGAGAGAGAGAAGCAAAAGCGACGAAAGCACGAGATCTATCTTTATATCTTTCATTATTTAGAGCTCAATTTTTCGATCTAGCAGCGCCTAAACACCCATTCTAGAGGATGGAGATGAAAATTCCCACCAAGTAGCTTAGTTTTGTGCAGATTTTAGGTTTCTCTATTTAGATTAGTTGTATGGAAAAAAAAAAATCTAAATTATAGAGATCGATTGCGCAAGTCCTACCAATAATCATTTAATCAGAATATATAGTGAACCAGATCTACATCCTTAATTATGTGATGGAGGTGGATTTGAAACAATGGGTTTTTCTCTCAAAGTTTTCACAACTCAATTTTTTGTTAATCATTAGTTCCTTAATGCAATCCAACTCCAACAACAATAATAATAACAAATCACATCTAGTCCCCAATCATTGGCCCCCTAAATCTCCAAGAATCGAGAAGCTACAGGGACATTTAATGTCATCCAATTCCATTCTCTCTTTTTCCAAAGTAATTTAGAAGTTAATTAAAATTGTCGTAACTTAGCCAAATGATCACTGCAGAACAATACTTGGTCTTATCTCTATTCTATGTATTAATTAGTGGTAAACTCTAAGACTTTATTTGGTTTGTAGTTTAGAAAAATTGGATTTGGGGTTGCTGCTGTGCAGCCCCATGCACAGCAGGTGTTGTGCACCCCGTGCACAGAGTAACCCCTTGTCCAGAAAAATTATCTCTAAAAGTTTTCACTGTTTCGTCCTCCGTATTTAATTTTTTTGACTTTAACAATTTTTACCTAATTATTTATTTATTTTTTACATATCGCGTATGCATAAGGGGAATCACCCAATGTTCATGTGAATCATTTGTCTGCATTATAAATTTACAAATTGTTGTTGGCCAAAATGGAAACAAAAGAAGAGAGAAATTATAAATTGACTGAGTTCAAGCATTTGATACCCATAATCTATAGAAGTTGAACATTGCAGTCGAAAATTACAAAGATTCCACGAATTAGGATCCTCCCATGTCATTCCCTCATATATATCATCTCCACATGTACGTGTTCATATTTTTTTTATAAAAAAAATAGAGACCCCACGTGGTTCCATTTTGATCATCTGAGCCATTAATTTTAGGAAATTGATATTAGCACTCCCTTTTTTGATATAGGGGCTCCAAGCTACAGTGGTTTTCCAAAATTACTCTTTTGCAAGTTTCATAATTTACTTCAGGCACTCCAAAAAAACTTTACTCTTTCTAAGAGTGAAATTTAGTGTGGACTCAATCATTGACTTACGGGGTTTGAAAAACTTTTATTTTTTTCACTTTATTATTGTTTATGTAATGTTAAAAGTACCTTGATAACATGTCTAGTATAGAGTATTATATCAAATTAGTTTCTTGTAATCCTCAACCTTGAATTTTTTTTAAAAAAAATTGTTGCTATAATGGCCTCTCCGTATGAGAAATCTTGGTTTCGTCCCAGGCTGGGCCTATGGAGGAGTGAAAGACAAAATGTGATTTGGACGGAAGGCCCCACAAAAATAATTGGGGCGGTTTGGAATTTTCTGTTAAATATTCAGTTAATTTTGGATAATCTTGTGATGTGGGCCTAATTGTTGAGTATTAGTTGTTGATATCAAATGGTGATGATCTGGTTCATAGTCTTAATCGGCAAATATTTCTCCTGTTAAACTCCGATGTCAATTAGTTGTGGTGGTAATTTAGGCCAAGCCGTGGCTGGAATTTTCAAAGAGGGTTTTTGTACAAATGGTGCAATCAAGTAACACCACATATATGAGATGTTAGGGGGACTGTTGATTATGTTTATACAGAAATGTATTGTTATTCTCCAACACACTCCTCTGCTTTTGGCTTTCGAATTTGGTTGTATTTTGCTTCTGTCATTTTGTTTTTTTTTCCTTTCAGTATTTCGCTAAATTTTCTTTCCCGGCTTATTCGTTGCTTTGTATGTAGCTTTTCCTCGATGTACCCTTTGTAGAGTTTAATAAAAAAAATTTGTTGATTAAAAAAAAAAAAACTGGCATGGATGCATTGGATTACAGATTTTCGTTTGATTTTGGTAAATTTTTTTGTTTGGAGTGCCTAAGTAAATGGGGAGATAATTTGGGGGTGGAGTGCCTTAAGTAATTTTTATAGTTTGAAATGGTTAGTTTTGTAACTTCATTAAATTTTGGAGTGTCTGCATAAAAAAATGGAGCCCCAAAATCAGCTTCCTAATTTTATTAACCCCAACGTAAAAATCAATCATACAAAAGATCAGATCAATATATCGTGCCTGCTCAAATCGAATTTATCTAGAGAGCTCTGGACAATGTAATTGAAATCCACAAATATAATCTGAGAAAGGGAAGCACAATAACGACTCTGAGTCTCTGACCATGTGAATCAAATAGAATACATGAAAAGTATAGGAAATGAACATTTTCGGATATTTTTCATGTATCGTAACATCTTTTTTTATCAAATAATACATATTTTATGGCGAAACCAAGTGTCACAACTTTCTGATCAATGCTTCTTCAAGAACCCACTCGCCTTCTTCATGTAGTCACCAAACCCACCACCATGACCACCACCTGAATACCCATTTCCACCCGTAGGCTGTGATGGATAGGCAACGGGAGGGTAGCCAAGGGGGACGGCGGTGGCCGGGTAGCCATTGGGCCCACCAGCAGTTGTGGCCGTGTCGCCATGGGGAGGGTAGCCATGTGGGGCGGAGGTGGCCGGTGGATAGCCAAGCGGAACGGTGCTGGCTGGGCCACCGTGGGGGGTACTGGTGGTGGAATGGGTGGTCTGGTATTTGCGAAGATAATTCTCGGCCTTGCCAAGGTATTTTCCGATGCTCTTGCCCTTGCCGAAACTTGAGGCGGAATGGAGGAGGTCGGCTCCCTTGCCGGCAAACTTGGCCTTGTCCAACTTGGTGGTGGTGGTGGAGGGTGGCTGGTGGTGGTGGTTTCCTGGATTGGTCACGTTGTTTGGATCCATAGCTGAGAATGCATGTGAATGGTGAAAGGGAAGGAGGGGTTTATGAAGAAAATTTGGGAGGATGGGAGGGATTGTAGGAAAGGGTTTTTTAGAGCTGATTAGTTGTTTTTGGCTGGCAAATTTGTTGACAATTGACAGAAATAGGTGTTTGACTTATCCTTGTGTATGGTTTGGTTGGATACGAGCCTCCATTTTCAGCATTGCCAACTTCTAGTGCTTAAAATGGTTATAAATCATAACATACTGCTGTTGAGATTACATGCGGATGCACCCAGGTACCGAGATTCAAACACAATCACAATCATAACAAATGAAAGTATGTATGATGAGAAATTAAATAGAGAGCACAAAATTTAAATGGTTAAGAAATTACGTGCCTACTTCACGAATAGAACCCCATTCTTTCGCTATGAGATTAATTTGTATAAGTAGATATGAAAAATCCACACCCAATCTCTTATGCCCCCACTCATACAACAACACACTCTCACCAAGCTTATGCTTCAAATGCGCACACACACTTTACATTCAATGGCGGACACTAAATTATTAATTTGGTCTGGTTAGCGGGGATCACTGTTCAGTAATTTTACAAAAAAATTCAAAAGTATACTACAATAGGAAGAAAATTGGGAGGAGTGCAGGAGCCAAATACGCCCTTGCCCCTGGGTCCGTGGCTGCTTACACTATTGTATATTTCCTAGGAGGTAATGTTTAACTCTTGTGTTATTCAAAACATACACGATCATGGGTATATATCTAAGCTGGTAAACCAAGCCATTACTTCTTTGATTGCCTTTTACACTACAAAAAAATTCTTTCCAAGACTACAATTTCTCCAGCCTTGAAAACGACCAAAAATACCTTTCATTGAAAAGGACCAAAAATACCTTTCATCTCCCACATGCCCATTGAGAATTTGAACCATCCCAACACATAATCAAACACCATCCAAACAACTAGTACAAGACTTGAATAATCAACATAGTACTATTACCGTTTTCTAAGCCTCCATCAAGTTTGACCTTTTTTTGTTCAATGTCAATTAGCGCAGCGCCTTTCAGAATGTGATCAGAGCAAGCACAAAAGACTAGCTGAATCTCCAGACTACGCTTACGCGCACTTCAACTTGTCTATGGAAAACCAATACCACCTTGCCCAAACTGTTTTTTGCCCGCGGCAGATAGTACTTTGTCTTGGTTGGGTTTAGCATATGTCTCTTACTTGCTTTTGGCTCTCTTTAGCCTTAATTAGTTTCCCAAGCAGCGCTACAATATAGATGCACCCATGAATCACTTTGAATTCACAATACTTACATACAAAGTCATAAGATACATAATACAATTCATCATAATTGGATACAAATTCCTAACATTTGCATAAAATATCATGACATCAAGCCAAAATTTATACCATATAAAAGTTATGAAGTCTGGGTCGATGTCGTGAACGGTGAACTTATGTGCGAATGTTATAAATTTGTATACAATAGTTATGAATTCAGGATTGATGTTATGAATCTTTGTTCCACTATTATGAATTAATTTCTATATGTACCTTTCACGCCCAAATCATACCGTATATATAAAAGCATGAGTAGGCTCGATTTGGGTGGCTCTCCAATTTTGGCCCAATTTGGATGATTTTGTCCCTCACCCAATTTTGGCTTCATTTTTTCAATTTTGCCCCTCCCATTAATTTTGGTCTTGGTCTTTGTCTTTTTTTGCTTATCTTTCTTTCATTTTCTTTCGTATGATATACTCCTACATGATCACATGGGGCTCACTTCGGAGTCACACACAAATAATTCGAACCTAATTTTATGGTGGTCTTGTAAAAAAATTCATTTGAATTAGATGATTGTAAATAATCTATCTAATCTTTAAATTTCTCATTTAGAATTTAGTTTTGGCCTAATTTCTCCAATTTTTCCCTTCCAGCTTTATTTGGTTGTAATTTCATGGGCATTCTTCATACTTGTTAGTTGTTAAATAATACTACAAGGGATACTCTCATTTATATATCAAAGTGAAAAAGAAATTGTGGAAGTTTTTCCCTTACAAGCTGGAGATGACAACACACTTTTCTGTTCTGGCAGACACGATGACAACATAGTGACTCCATTATTGAGATTGATCCCACCATTATAAAAACACCAAAGTGATCATTGTAACTCATTCATCTCCTTCCCGTCAATACTGTGGAATCGTGAGAGCGGCATTCCCCAGAGGTGTGACACTGAGAACACTGTGGGTTTAGTCTCCAAGTCGGCTCGTTACGACGTGGCTAATGTACTGTGTTCTTAGGTCACCCCTTTGGAAAAGACCCTGTTTTTACGTGATCTGATGTCAATTAAGTTCCCGGATTCAAGTTGGAGTACTCCACTTCTTCCTACTTCAAAATTCGTTTCATTTGGGTAAGTACATAGACTTGTTTACTAGCAAACAAGTGGTGTTCCCGTAAACAAGTTTTTTTTTTCCTTTCACAACAATATACTCGACCAACTGAGACACCGCCCACATTCACACATGTATTCTTTAAAATTGGTAAAATTGTGTATCTGACAAATTTGTCACCGCGATATGTGGACTACATATTGGGGCGATACGATATCCCTTTCATAGGTGAGTGATATTATAGAGAAAATGACGAGATCGTACTGAAATGTTAGTATGTATGTATCGGTGGTTTGCTTAATTTTGTATGGACTTCAGCCCCTTATTCTGAAAGCATAAACATTTCTTAAAAAAATTACGTGAGCCCAATCATGCTATACAAAAATAATACTCCCTCCGTCCCACAAAGTTTGTCCGGCACGGAGTCCAAGGACTCAAAAAAAATTAGTTCTTTGTCAAAAAAATATTAATTTTTTTCCACAAAATAATAGAACAGACATTGATCTATTAATTTGTGCAAAAATAATAATTTTTTTCTTGGCAAAAGTCTATTTTTTTTAGTCCTTGAACTCCGTGCCGGACAAACTTTATGGGACGGAGGGAGTAGTTGGAAGTTCCAACTTGGAACATACAGGTCAAGTTCTTTATTAATTTTTTTGGAAAGAAGTGAACTTTTCTTGAGCGATTTTAGGCTAAACTTTTCAATGGTGCTCTTGATTGCGATAATTTCCTTATAAGTAGAGTGATAATGAAGTTCTATTGAAGAAAATGCACCGCTTTTGTTAAAAAAACCACACTAATTAAAGTTTATTCAGTAATTTTTTTTAGCTTTTGGGTCTGTGAAGAATTCAGAAAGAAAAAAAAAACATTCGACATAATACTCTCTACCGTACGTCACATTTTGTTTGTCTAGTTTTGAAGATCGTGTCATTGGTCAATCGCTTATATTTTTTAATATGACTTTAAAAAAATATGCAATATGAATCTTATTTAATAGTTTTTGTAAGGAATTGCTCTAAGGTCCATTATAGCTATTTGTAACATGTCTAGTCCACCTCATATTTCCATAATACCTCTAGTCCACTTTTTTGCATTTTCTAAGGTACAAAGTCCATTCTCCTTTTTTAATAGACAAACCCCACATTAATTTAATACATAATACACCCCTGCCGGAAGGTCACCGGCGCCGGAAAAGTCACTGGAAAATTGGGTTTCGCCGGAAAATTTGCCGGCGCAGATAATCATATCTGGAATCACAACATGTGGTTATCTGGACTCACTAGATGTGGTTATTTTTTTGTTTTTTTTTTGTTTTTTCTATTTTTGAATTTTTTTGGAGATTTTTTTGGTAGGTTATTTTAGGATTTTGATTAATGAATTCTTCTATCTCTTCACCAAAAAATATGTGGTTATTTGTACTATATCTTTTTTTTAAGCCTATTCGGGATCAGATGTGGTTATCTGGACTATATATTTTTTTTAAAAAGCATACTGAGGATTAAATTCCCATCCAACTACATGTAAGACAAAACATATTTAGCCAAGTATACTACCAAAAATTGGATGAGGATATCTTTTTGTGTGCCAAAAAGTAGTACACTAGTTCTTCTTTGTTTGTCTTTATTTTTTACACGAGGCACATACTGCATAATGGGCCCCCACTCCTCATTTCAAAGCCATTAAATTGTGTTGGAAATAACAAGTAGTGCAGTAAATTCCACCAAGCTCGAGAAGAGGAGGAACATACCATAAATGGTGTAACTAGCAGTAGCAACACCTTCGGTCAGTGCCGACGCGAGCGTGTACGGAAACTCCACGACTTCTTCTACACTAGTTCTTCTTTGCATGAAGTATAACTTCAATAGGCGTGAAGAAAGCTTTCCAATTGGCGATAAGCATCAGAAGGCCCATCAGATATCTACTTCGTCGGAATGTCTGTTTGACGAGCATGTTTCTCTCGATTTTCTTCACGAGAGTTCTCTGATCTTCTTCTTCCTTCAATTTTTTGTTGATTTTTTTTTCATTTTGCAGTCGCTGGTACTGATTGGGACAGACCGAAACACGTCGGAGTAGGCTGGTACTCGCCGGAAAACTACCTAGGACGAAATCAGTCCTCTTCATTACCGGTTTTCGTCTAATAATCTCGGCCGACATTATTATTCAGGACAGGGTGGTAGCTTGAAATTGTTCACCGGCATAATTTTACCGGCCGCCTGAGATGATCGCGTTCCAGCCGCCGAAGATGATGGTTGGGGTCCGCCTGCCAGAGATGGTCGCGGGGGTCCGGATTCTGAAGACCCATTGGTGGTTGGAGTGGCCACTGGTATTTGGAGGAAGATTGCACGAAGTAATGGATGGGGTGTACAGTAGATAGTAGCAAGGGTACTTTTGTTAAGGTGGACTAGAGACCTTTGCAAAAAGTTTGGTAGACTTTAGGCTTTAAGAAATGTCTATAGTGGACTTGTCACCTACTGACCCTAGTTTTCGATTAGTTCTAAAATATAAAGTTTTCAAAATTATGAATTTTTTATAGATTGAAAGATATAAACAATTGAAAATTAACATAGTATTCTAAAATGGACAAACAAAATGGGACAAAGAAAATTAATAACAAAATATTCAAAATAAGACAATTTAATTAAATTAAACTCTCTGGAAGCAATAAGTAACAAGTAACTGCCCATTTGGTTTCTTTCCAAATTACTCATTTGGTTTGAATTACTATTTACTAGTATGAGAAATGGGAAGAAAAGGGACGCGGGGTTGCTGTTGTGCAGCCTATGCACAATAGTTGTTGCGCACAATTACAATTGTCCACAAGTATTTTTAACAGTTCGGATTGAAAACAAACTATTCGCACGAAGTTCTTCTCTTTTGTTTGAAATCTAGACCGTCCATCCAAACAACGGACGGCCCGGATTCTGGGCAGCAGCAACCCCACGTCCGGAGAAAAGTACTAAAATAAAATGTTTGGGTTAACCCATTGCATTTCTCGAGAAAAAGTTTGTATGTTGAACGGGTTCCACCACGTCGTACTCGTTGGCGCATCCGAGCCGTTCAAACATGTTTTGGGCAGCCCAGATTTAAGAGTGACATTTTGTAAATTTTAGGGCAAATTTATCCAAACAAATTTGGGCCGTTCAAAACATATTTGTCGGATGACAGGTACACGTGACATTTCTCTCATCCAAGGGTATGAATGACCAAACGGCCCCTTTTCTTGATGTGCAGGGCAGGGGGAGCTGAAAACCCTCGGAAGAAGTTCCAGATTTCGCCACTGCAACTCTGCAAGCGACCACGGTAGTATTCTGTCAATGGACATGGAAATCGAAGAACCAGTAGTAGTCAAGGACGAAGATCTCTTCAAAGCAGCCGAGAATGGCGATTCATCGATCTTCGAAGCTCTCTCACACCTACAGCTTCTCAAATCTCTCTCTCTAAGGAACGAAGACTGCCGCTCCCTCCTCCACGTCGCCACCTCTTCAGCTCGCTCCCAGGTCTCTCTCTCTCTCTCTCTCTCTCTCTCTAAATCATTTTTGAAGGAAATTGTAGTTGTTGAGAATTCGGCTAAACTAACAAACAGACTCTGCACAAAGAATGATCAAGGAAAGAAAACGACATTGCAAGATACAAAGGTGTTTTTACGTGGTTCGTAGCTAGCTGTGTAGTTGATTACATACACGTCTCACACCGGTTTTCGCTAAGTATCGAATGAAAGAGAGGGTACAACTTACATTGGCTGTTGCGTGTAACAAGAGCTTATGACTTAGGGTTTATGTCACCAAATACAGAACCTGAATAATTAGCGAAGCTCGACACTAATCGAATCAAGCTTCACAAGCCTAACAGTAGTGATGTGGAGTAAAGAATAAAATGAAAACTATATTTTTTTTGAGTTTTTGTGATTCAAAAAATTATTGAAAAAAAAAAAGTTCCATTGTGCAGAAACTAGTGCAGACCACATATAAAATGCCGGAAAATTAAACATTGTAGGGCATTTTTTTTTCCATTTTTGTGCAAGTAAACAGGGCCTTGGGTTTTTCTTGGATAGATGTGAATTTGGAAAATGAAGAGATTTAGTGTTTCATTCATCTATATAAGAGTTTTAGGTTTAGTGCTCGTAAAACGTGTTATATAGGAATCGGTAATGGAAGGGATTTATTCCATTGGTATCTTTGTGTAATTACAATCTTAACGTGAAGAACTTCAAAATTCTCATGTAGAACACTAATTTCAAATCTATCATGATAGAGCTCCCCAATACAATATCACAATCTGTATACCAACTATGCAGCCTAAATTTATTGTATTCTCATTCAAGAAAAGAAATTAAATTCTTTTTTCTCGGAACCCACATCTATCCAACGGAGGCCTTGGGTTTGAAGGATTTATCTTTCTTTCTGTATTGGACGTTTGCTTGATCAGGTACATGGATAATCAATGTTTCCCTTGAACACATTTTCAGTTGTTTTTGGAACGTTTTGCCAGCAATTATAATACTTGAGCAGCATTGTCATTTGACAGTCTCGCTGACGTGCAATTGTAGCTTTCGATCGTCAAATACGTGAACTTGATTCATTTTTTGTTACTTGCATTTTTTAATGGGATTTTAGGTGTTGAAGATACTATCTGCTGCGGATCCATCAGTAAGTGGTATAAACAGTGCGGATGAGGAGGGGTGGGTACCACTTCATTCTGCGGCAAGCAGTGGCAATACAGAAATTGTGGAGATTTTGCTCAGCAGAGGTGAGTTATTTTGTAGATCTGTCAAATGTCAAGAGAGTTACTATTAAGCTTGTATACTTTTTAAAGGTGAAGTTATTGCAAAGGCGTTTTTTCCCTCACTAGGCGAGGTGTATGCCTCAAAGTCAAGGCCTTGAGGTGGAAATGATTGTGATTTTAATTTTAAGATGAATAAGTAAGTAAAATTATATAAAAATTACAAAATAGGGAGAGAATGATTTGAATGCTAAGTAATAGTTATAGTCTTATAGAAGCTCCTCAGAACCTGAATGTGTTACTTAAAATATCTAATCTTTGAGTAAAGATCGATACAATAGTAGAGAGAGATGGTAAGTCCACGAAGATCTACGGGCCATGCTATTCCGAAAAAGTATATGCGACATACAAAATGTATTATTCTGTGAAAAGGCTCTCCTTGTACAAGCACCTTACGGACTAGCGTAGGCTTTTGGATAGTATAGTACAAATTCAAAATCCTTGAGGCATTTTTTGATAGCCAAAACGAGCCTCGAGGTGATCCTTGATCCTGAACTTAGCCTTTGAACTTACTTTTGATGGGTAGAAAATAATTCCAAGCTTTTCAGTTAAAATCGGTTCCTTAAGAACAGATGAAAATCTTTCCCAATCTGGTGGAAGTGTATGTAAATCATAGGGAAAATTTGCAAATGTGAATGATGGGTTGCTTGCAAATCCACATCACTAGAATCTGAATTGTTGCCCCGTGGCTGATGAGAATTTTACGGTTGGCATACTTTTTAATGGGTCATTCAGCTAGCACATACATTTGTTGAAAATCCCATTTTAGATCAAAGGAAGTGTTTTGAGAGATCCCATTCTTTGGAGATCAAAGGAAGTGTTTTAACAGGTGATGCTTTTCGTAAGTGACACCTACCTATTGTCTTTGACCTCGATGTGGTGACCCTCCCAGCAACTCTCTCTTGTCTGCGAGGTGCTTGGGATATATGAGGAAAATAGCTCATCTGTGGTTATTAGAGATGTTATTTATGAGTTCCCTTTTTTTTTCCCTCGTCCAAAGTAGCAATTTAGGATGTTGCTCAGTTACCTTTTTAAGAACTGATATCATCTTGTCTAAAAAGCAGCAATTTCTGCCGCTAGACTGAAATTAAAATGCTAATTCACAGGGGCTGACGTTAATTTGAAGAATGATGGCGGTCGTACTGCTCTTCATTATGCTGCAAGCAAGGGTTGGTTGAAAATAGCTGAAATTCTGCTTTCGCATGGTGCAAAGATTGATCTGAAAGACAAGGCTTGTAACTTGAGACTTGAGCCTCCTCTCCCTCTCTCTCGACTTCTTATGCTCTTGCTTTGTGTCCCTGGAGCAAAATTCTGGGAATTTCTCTTCCCTAGATCATTAATTGATGTTCATTCTTTAGGTTGGATGCAGCCCTTTGCATCGTGCTGCTAGCACGGGGAACTCAGAGTTGTGTGAACTTTTAATTGAGGAAGGAGCAGAGGTTGATGCTACTGATAAAGCAGGTCAAACTCCTCTAATGAATGCAGTGATATGCGAAAACAAAGAGGTAAGTTTGAATAATTCTCTGAAGGTTGATCCCTGGAAATTTTAGTGCATTTTTAATATGCCTGTGTGGTGTGGAAGTATATCAACCTTATTATGCCCATTCTCTTTTGTTGTTACGACTTATCTTACTTTTCTATTTGAGTGAAACAGTAAGGCCAACTGTAATTGAATTGTATTTCCCAACTCGTCCATCATGCTTTTAGGAGTCATCTTTCTGCAGTATAAAAAAAAGAGGAAGAGCTTTTGAGTTCCTGCACTGTTATACCTTGGGAAAATTCAGTTTCCTGTAAGATATTGGAGGACCAAATCTTTAGCTCAATTTCTATTTAATTTGTAAGTAAACAGTTGTGAGGAATCTGTGAATCTACTAGCAGTAACCAATCTGCCAACATGTACTGAATCATGGACGATAATGTTTGGCGCTCGACTTTTGTCAGTTGTGGTGATAGTGGTGATATGTTATGCCCTAGTTATGGAAGCCACTTTGATGAGGATTGAGGACAATCGCTCTCTCTCTCTCTCTCTCTCTCTCTCTCTCTCTCTCTCGTGCACGCAGCTGTAAAATGGAAGTCCTTCTACATTAAATGCATATGTGAACTTGAGCTGGGGGGTGGGAACTGTTCATGACATGAGTATTAAGGTTTGCTTATGTGATTTCGTTTCCTTTGGTGTCAATTCATTTAGCCATATGGTGTAGTCATTCACCCATACTCCAAGATCCTAAACGTGGCTCTCTATTAATGTTTTGGTGCCGTATAAACTACTATGTGCACTCTAGATTCTTACCTTACTGCTACTACACCTTTTTGTTTTGTGATTGTTGATATTCTTACTTAGAATGACCTGTTGAAAAATAAAACAGAAAACCGAAAAGGAAAAGAGGTGACATGATGATATGTTTTTGCTGATCAGTATGGAAAAAGTGGTGGTTATGTAAACATTTCTGAATCGATGTTAAATCTGTTTGGTTGACAGGTAGCTCTCCTGCTGATAAGACATGGAGCAAATGTTGATGTAGAAGACAAGGAAGGTTATACTGTTCTCGGTCGGGCTTCTAAGGATCTTAGACCAGTGTTGATTGACGCGGCTAAGGCCATGCTCGAAGATTGAAGTTCATGTAATTACTACCGAAGTTTAATTGGAACTTTTGAGGGTCTGGAAAAGGAGGCTGTGTTCTGTTAAGTTTTATGGCCACTCTCCTGCTTGAGTACACGATCAATACCATAGCAGCAAAGCTACAACTCTTCTGCTGTTAACTTTCGTTTTTTAACCCACCTGACCCTGGTGACAGATTTCATTCGAGTTGGTTTTTTTACATGTGATCGCAGAGATCTTTGCTATGTTTGTGTATTACCCGTATGAATTTTGGTAACCTTTAGCTGCAACTTCAAAAGCTTATATTCATTTCGGTTGCAGTAGCAATTAAGCTCGTTAGAAAGAGTAACATCATGTTTGCTATTTGTGTTTATCATTTGATGTGACACACTTGAACCGACTGCGGCTTTCAAGATGATATGCATTTTTGCACTGCAGGATAAATATGACATTGTTTTGGCACAATGCTTTTTGTAATTTTGCGTTAAGGTGTTTGTAAATATCGCGATAAATGTGTCCCCAAGTTCACCTGTGACAGCTTCTTTTTTTTTTGGCAGATCAACTTTTCCCACTGCAACGAAAACCTCCAATAGATCATAATCGATTCGATAAAAAGAATAAATAAATAAAACCCTCAAAACATTAGCTAGACTTTAGAGTAAGTTTGGACTAACTTATTTTTTTTGAAAGACTGCTGGTATTATTGATGTGCATTGTGTGAAAATGTCAAATTTCTTTCAAGGTTTATTTAGCGATTTGACATCCACAAAATAATCCTTCTCCGATCAAAGTCTCAAAATTTATTAGTAGTACTTATTACTTTAAGCTTATCTTTTATGTTCATTTGAACTCTTTTTTTTTATAACTTGTACAAATTTGAACATTATTTATCAAATAAAAATTTACACCAACATCGTAACCTTTAGCGATTTGAACTCTTTTTTTTTTTTTTTACCGATTTCTCTTTTGCTTTTGGTCATAATCTGTTGCTTTTAAATTTTGTTCATCAAGACAATTGATAAATTAAAAAAATAAAATGAATTTATTTAAAATTCAGAAGATATGACAAAAATAATATACTCCAGTTTCAGCAAAAGTGGCCCTTGACCTCACAAATAGAAGTGTAATTACACCTGAGATAAGGATAACAAAATTCGAAAAATTGAAAAATGATTAAAAAAAAAAAAAACAAGAGGGGCACGCACGTCCAAGGAATGTTGTATATATATCCTGAAGAAATCATGCAACATTATTAGTGAGAAAGTACATAGTATGGGTAACCCAGAAACAGAAAATCAAGGGGTTCCAAATTATGAGCCAAGAAAAAACATGTACAAGGCAGCTCCCCCATAACTAACAACAAACTCACACTCCCCAAACCCATAAAGTACCTCCCTCCCAATGTTTTGAAATCCAACGAACCGGAAAAGGAACCGGATGGAAGAGTCTCTACTCCTAACTTCCTCCCATGAAAGTTCTCACTTTATAAATCAAAGCCTCCTAAGTCAAGAAGTGAGTTATTTATACCAAGCATTCTTGTTACGGCTAGATCCAATCTGTTGGTTCTTGCGGAAAGGAAAAAGAAATCCACGGTATTCCTTTCGGGAATAGAAGATTAGCGAAACCGCACTGAGATGCAGCTTTCTCCAGACCACAAGGACAAGCAAGAAAAGATGCTTGAACGAAACGACACTTCAAATCACCCACACTAGTAGTGATTAGGCTAAAGCGATCGATGGAGGAGGATTACCCGCAGGGCATCTTTGGCGGCGGAGCCGCCTAGGCGTCTTTCCCCACCCGGTTAGGCTTCTATCTTCCAATCCAACTTCGATGCTGTTAAGCTGCTGCATCAATGGAGTGCAAATAGTGCTCATTGTCGCTACCTCCGGTTCATGGTCCACCACCAACACCGACCGCCTCCTTCCCCTGGCACCCCCATTTCGGGTTCCACTCCTCCTTGTCAATCCAGAATTCCAAACATGACCAGTCGCTTTCATCAACCCTCCAAACGTCTGAAGATCCTCGGTCACCTCATGCCTCGACAAAGACGCAAGTCCGGGAAGAATGTCTCTCTGAAAGTCCCTCCGCGGCCTCCCTCTCCTTGCCTGGCCCTTCCGGGGGCGACTTGGTAATATATCGGTTCCTGTTTCTTCCAAGTTTTGGTTTTCAAGAACCAGAGGTTTAGGCATGTACTCTTCTTCCTTCACCTCAGTCAGATTCAATGTCAAGGCTTCAAAGTAATCGATGTCATCACAAGAAGATGTCTCATTATCTCCAACATCTATGTAAGCCTTTGATTCATCCTCAAAAGAGGAAACTACCTCTACGAACCATAGGAGGGAATCTGCTATATGACCTTCAGATGGGTGACAAGTGGTCTCCCCCACACAATAAGTCTGAACGCTTGATGAAATGGCAACTATTGCCTCAGCTGCCATTCTGGCAACTTCATCGTCAAGAAACTCGGCTTTGAGCTGTGGCAATTTCATAGGTGTCTCACACTGCTGTTCTTTAGCAGGCGGCGTCCCTTCTTCCTCGCTCTCCGGAAAGGCGGGGGCTTCAAGATCTATCTCCACCATAATCTTCAAATTGACACTTGTGCTTGCAACCGAGGGCACTAACCTAACCTCATCCTCGCTCAAACTTGAGTTCAAATCAATGGTAGTTCTGAAATTGGCAATTTCTTTAATATCCCTTTCCTTCTCTACAACCAGTTCTTCTGCGGGAATCAGAGTGTCACACTCTGGCTCACAAGCCAGGTTTATATCAATCACTCCGATTTTGGCCCCTTTTCTAACGCCGTCTTCTTTGGGTCCAGTGAATGGGAGAGATGCAGAGGTGGAGACTAGAGAAGAGGACTCATTCTTAGGCGTACAAGGGTGGTTAAACAATGGAAACCCTAGGATCTCTCTCTTTGCCAACCAGTCACTTCCATCATTCCTCTTGGCCCCAACCTCATGGTCATCACATGAAGCTAACGTCATATTTGGGGTAAAAAGCTGATTCTTTCCTTTCACGGTCTCACTTTTGCCTGACAAGTGGTTAGAAGCAGCTTCTAAGAAGCTTATGTCTGAGGAATTTGAATCCCTCCCTGTAATTTTGCCCTCATTCTTACTCGTGGGCTTAGATTTAAGCCAAGGCAAAACTTTCAAATGGTCCTCACACTTCTTTTCTTCGTCTATAATCTCAAGAAAATTGGATGAGGATTTTGGAAGGACAGCTTTCAGGTACCTATCATTTGCCGACAAATCTATACCATTTGAGCCCATTAAGTAGCTTCTGGTACTGTAATTAATCGAGCGTTCAGAGGCTTCTTTGACATCCTTATTGGAGTTCAAATAATCAAATCCAACCGAAGGAAAATGAGTTGCTAAATCCTTAGATCCGGATGCAGATCCACGGTAAAACCCATTACAGTTGGGTAGCCCACTTCCAAAACCAGGCTTTGACCCAGAACTAGTATGACAGCCCCACTTGTCCCCAGAAATCTCGTGGCTCTGAGCAGATGGCAAAAAAGTTTTACTCAAGGACCCCAAAGAATTTATAGGTGGATGTGTTTGAACTGATGTCAATTTCTGTGTCAAGCTACTACTACTGCGCTTTCCCCAAGTTGAGATGGAGGGAGACCAACCATTGTCCAAAGCAGAGGAGTGAGGAAACGGATGCGGATCGGGTGTATGGGAGGCCATAACTGAATCCAGATGGTTAAAACTAAAGAGAAAGCTACTTTTTTCAGAGATTTCTAAACCACGAACCGTGCTCTCTCTCCACTGATCTCCGCTGACATGATTTGATGGAAGAAAATCTCCAGCCCGGTGAGCTTTATTATGCATAGTATGTTTCAGCCGGGGAGACCAAGATGGCTTTTCCGGTTGGAGAGGTTGGAGATCGTGAGTAACAGAATTGAGATGGCTTGTATGGGGTCCTGTACAAGAAAGCAGTTTGCATAAACATCGTCAGCTCTAATTTTTTTTCTTTTCAAAACAGTAGCTCCAAATCAAAACCATTTAATAAACAGAAAGGTCAAGGCCAGAGAAGCTACGTTATAAAACAAAACAAGCATTTTATTAGTTCCACAAAACTTAAATCCCTGAAGGTAACTAGCAAATTTTAGAGAGACAGGTGCTTGCTAGTATAGCATTTTTAGTAAAACATAATAATATTAATCTCGCCCAATCATATATGAATGCCTCACAAGTTGGTGTGGTCGTTCCATTTAGTGGTGGTGGACTTTTGCGAAAGTAGGATGAAGAAGTGGCTTTCGAGCCCCTTGTTCATAGCGCAGATCATTTGGAGGGAAAGCAACCACATATTGTTTGACGGTGGAGAATTCCCTGGAATAAGCTTAAGAACATATTTGAAGCTTGTTAAAGCTTCCAACTGAAAACCAATTAGCTATGAGTGGAGAGGCCGCCCAGGCAAATAACCAATGTGGGACAAACTCTAACACTCCGCCGCACATGCGACCCCAGACCATCACATGGAGAGATAAAGAACGGATCCATAACATAGGGATCACACCAAACAATGAAACAAAGTGCACTTAAGGCACAAACAACAGGTAATCAACTAGGAGAGTCTTATCCAAAAACCTCCGAAAGTCTAGCTTTGTTACCATCTGCGAAGCACCGACACCTCTCGGGGTACCCGTATTGCAGTGTCCCGACACGGGGACACAGCGGGACACTTGTCCGGACACGCCATGTGGATGGGGGCACGGCTAATTTGAATTTTTGGAGGGGTACATGGCTGGCGACACGGGGGGACACAGATGGGGACACGGCGGGGGTAAAATTGAAATTTTTTAAAACTTTCTAGGGTAAATTTATCAAAACTTGGGGTAAAAAAGTGTAATTTGGCCATATATAGAGATCTCCTCCTCATCATCAGCAAAGAGAACTTTCTGGTGCTGCTGCATTTTCTAAAAATAAATAAATAAATAATATATGTATAATATGATAAATAAATAAATAAATATACACGTGGCGTGTCCCCTGCTGTGTCCATATCCCCATTTTTTTAGAATTCCCGTGCCTGTGTCCGTGTCCGTGCATCATAGGTTAGCATGTTAAAGTATCCAACTCAAAACCAATTGGCTATGAGTTGAGAGGCCGCCCAGGCTCATATACTAGCTTTGGATGTTATAATTAACCAATGTGGGACAAGCTCTAACAAAGCTTTTGAAAGAAAATGGGTTCATCTGACCCATCTCTTTATGAATATTTGGATTAGATGATCTTTAACCTTGCACGGGTGAATGAAAGTCAATCCTGACAGCTGCTCTAAATAGTCAAAACTTTCCTCAAATTTGATCTTTGGAATCAAAATTCTCTACTTCTTGCAAAATAATGGTAGAAATTACGTCTTAGAATGGAAGACCAATTTATAAAATATTTAACTAGTTCAAGAGAAATTCTTACCTGCTTCATAACAATAGGACAACCAGTCCCGCTCGTTTCCTTTACCCTCAACAAGGCGATTAACCGAACTCCCATTATTACTTCTACTATTCAGTAAACTTTCCTTGGGCAAACCTAAAAGAAACTGTGACTTCCTTTTAGCAGCCAAATCTAGGTCTTTAATCTCTCCAGGGCCTGGAACACAGCCTATAAAATCAACAGCTGTGGGAAGTGTCACTTCTTCAACCTCAATCGGTTCGTTCAAATCAGCCAACCCAATAGAGCTCTTCAAACAAGAACTAGATCTTGAGGCATCTCCATTGCAGTTTATCTTTGCACCACCACCCATTTTTAATTTTACACTGCTCCCAGAAGCATTCTTATTATTTGTACATGGACTGTTCTCGTCCCCTTCCTCAAAATCAATGTACTCATCAGCTGGGAGTTGAAGATCAAGTAGCTGTTTCCTAACCTTTGAGGGTCTAGACTCCGATATCTCACAATCCTTCGAACTACCCCCATTCTCGAATGGAACTCTGCCAGTTGGCATGCCGTTCCCTTCTGTAAAACCCAAGGCGAAGGTGGGTTTTGCTCGTTTCTGAGCACCTTCTGCTGGCATGTCAGATACCAACCGGCTTGATGAAGAAGATGTCTCAATGGGTATCCGATGGTTATAAAGTTCCTTTCTTCTTATTTCATCCATCATGTCTCTCTGTATTTTGTAAAGGCGGTGGAGTTCGAACACCTAGGTGACAATAAACAATACCAATAATCAACAAGTCAAAAAAAGGTTGGACCACTTAAAAGTAGCCCGGTAACTATCAAATGTAAGATAAACTATGTACATTGGCAAATCAGTTGGTCGCATAAAAAATGAGATTCAGAACACCATAGACATGAATTACCTGGTGTTTGAACACTGCTTCGTGCTCGAGCATTGTCTGCTTTAATGCATACTCATACCCTGAATATGAGTTTGTGACGGTGCTAGGATAGAAGCCATTGCAATACTGCCCATTTGCGGAGGCACGGTCTCCATAGAACATGGGCCAGTTACTACTACTAGAGTCCTCATTAAGATCCCTCATGGAGTAATAACCCGGCAAATAGCTTCTACAGTGCACCTTTGTTCCCATTCCTGCCAATAGAAGAGAAAACAAGGTCAGTCATCCAGGATTAATCTTGGCAGAACAATCTATTCTACCTTATAAAGCGAGAACACCACTTTGGTGAAGACTCCCTTTTGAGGATGGCTCACATTTTCTTATTCCAAAAAAACGCACAAAGGAAGTGTATTTTTACATTACAGTTAACCTTTCCATCTTTCAACACAAGTAACTGTAGGGGCAATCAAGTAATCCAAAACATACAACATTCATGGCAGACTACTACAAAACCCCAAACTGCCAGAACTCACGTTTCCACTTCCCCTCAAATTTACACAGAACACCTGCCCCTCAATTCAAAAAAATAGAACATCTTTACCTCAAATTTTAGGGTACCAACTGCCCAAGCATACTTGGGTGAAGGAGATAACTTCTCTTTCTTAAACGAAATCAAATGAGAGAACAGATAACTGCAATTCTGCAAAAATCTTCTCTTCGGTCTATGGTATGTTAGTCATAATCTTCAACTTCTTTTTCTCAGTCAGCTTACTCTTTATTGTTAATAATCGAACTTTTAGAAAGTTCATAATTCCAATCACAGCATATTTGTTAAAGTTTTTGTTGTATTTGCTAAAAGAGTTTCATTAATAGGACTGTAATGGAAAGAACCATATAATTTGTTCTGTTTTTTCAATTTTAATTTCTAATCTATTCTATTTCATGAACTTCCTGCGATTTTTTCCATGTTCTTTTCCTTTCAGTTTTCTGCAATTTATATTGATATGTTCGATAACGAAATGTGGTTTATCCACATATTTTCTCCGATCATTGCACACGCATCGCATGTACCCAAGTGCAAGGGACTCACGGACCAGAGTAGAAGATTGGGCTCGTGGTTAATGTTCTAAAACCTATAGTGGAATTCCACGTCCCAACAAAAAAAAAGTCACATTTTCTCAGATCACTTGTACACGCATGGCGTGTTCATGCGTGATGCGTGTACCCAAACGCGTGGGACTCACAGACCAGAGTAGAAGATTGGGTTCGTAGTTAATGTTCTAAAACCTATAGTGGAATTCCATGTCGCGACAAAATAACCCTAAGCGCGTGGGACTCACAGACCAGAGTAGAAGATTGGGTTCTTATTAATGTCTCCCGACAAAAATAATAATAATAATAAAATAAGGATTAAGTTCAGTTCTCCCACTTCCCAATTAAGCCTTCTGCTTCTACTTTTGTTTTAGAAAAAAACCTTCTTCTTCAACTTTAATTTGCTTTCCTTGGTTTTCCATTAAGTTGATTTTCAGTTCTAATGAGAAGATAATGTATATTGATTCTCAGTTTGCTGCATGTGTCTCCCATCATGGTATTTTTCATTCGCCAATCTATGTAAGATTTTGTTCCCTTATTCACTTTCTTACTCGCACCGTCTTACTTAACTTGGTTTATTCAATAGGGGGAAAAAAACAGCCATAGTTCATACGTCCACAATCAAGGTATGCTTCTAATCACCGTCGGCTTTTGTTCTATTCCATATTTGGAGTGCACATGCATCACGTGTGCCCTGGCCTCTAGTCAGTGTACTTTAATTCTCAATCTGAAGAGGCACAAAAAAAAAAAACAGATACATCCAGAAAACATTAACACCATCCAGGTATACAATACATCATCTCATTGCACAAATTATTTATTTATCGAACTGTAGAACGTCAAAGAAGCAAATGCAGCAGATATGTGGAAATCAGCAATTCATCACACTAGCCTATACAAACAAGGCAAAGATCAAAATCTCTGATAGCTTGATTGAGATTATGATCAAGCTTGTTGTTGGTTGATAAACCAAAAAACGAAAAACACAACCCAAGGTTGCTTCAACAGGCTAGAAACTAAAATAATACCGTGACAAGTTTGGAGATATTGAACTTTAAACTTAATGGGCATGCTGGAATTGGAATGATCTCCAAGGAGCAAGTTTAGCAGGAATGAACTTTCTCACGTAAAACCATTTGCACGTTTCAAAGTTAAGGAAAGTGTCAGATAATCATGTCTTGAAGTCCCCTTATGCCATGATTGGATCGTGGACTCGCCAAGGGAAACGGGCGCTGACCATTGATATTAAGAACAGAATTTTCATGTTTTCTTATAGTTGGTTCTCAGGAACGGTTACACCTTCCTTGAACCAATTTTGGAGTTTGTAAAGGCTCTATAGTAAGCATTGTCGTATAGTGGCTTTCAGATTTCATAAGCTTACCTAATTGCACAGACTGTCTGCACCATTTGGCACCCCATCCATACAATTGCTTATCGAAAAAGGAAAGGAAAAGGAAATTCCAAAGTGGCCCTGCCTTGGAAAGGTTCCTCATTAGAAAGAAGATATATATTGCTACGGCCATATTTACAAACAAAAATTTCACTTTTTCACACCTAGAAATTTCTACTCATTTTTGCTTACCTAACCACAAAAGAAAAAAAAATTATTCTTGGACTGCATTTTTTTCCCTATCTTTCTTCTTTCCAATTCCCTTCCTCCCTCAATCCAAGATCCAATATCGTGCATGGCTAAGGAGGTTGCACGGATAATATAGAGAAATGTAAGGATTACCGAACCACTAGGTGATGCTTAGTGCTACAACTCCATTTAAATCCCCTTTTATTTGGAAAACAAAATTTGAGGTGAGCTTCCCGCCGGGAAATGTCCCACTCTTTTCTCACCACTTTCTCAAGCGTTATGCACATTTCCACTTCGTAGAGTTTGAAAAGGTCTACTTACCCACACATGATTCTGACATAAGAGAAATACACAAAAAATGAGAACACCAAATTACAAGTGAAATATTTTCTCTCGTGGTTTAGTCTAGTTTTTTTATTTCCCAAGTAGAAGTGAGCTCTCATTTCCTCAATACCACCAATCTAAAGGTTATGGATTGTGCCTTCAGTAGCTATTCAAGCGAAAATTAAAGGACTCCATTTTTAAAGGATCTCCAGAAAACATGAACATTAGATAAGAGATATAGACAACAGCATAAAACCAAAGCACAAAAGAAAAAAATGTATACCTAAAGTATTTCAGGCTATACAAGAACATGGTCGCCCAGCACTCAGCCGAGCCGGATTACTGATGCTAAAAACATTCCTTGAGGCCTCAAACCATAAATAACCAGTTCTTTATTAGTTGAAAAAATCTCCCTCTCACCTACGTAGTACCTGCAGATGAATCACATCAGACAAAATTAAACACTATATCCACAGGAATACTGAGTCTACGAAGAATGCTGAATTCATAAAGATAATCCAGAATACATAAGTGAATAAATAAACAAAAGGGAGAGTCTGCTTTCAGTAATACTTCCCATTAAGAAAATTTGAAATCACGAGGTAATGGTACTTCAATTATTATTAAATGAAGTACATGAGCACAGTTTTAGCACAAGATAAGATCATATGAAAACCTCCTACTGCACTTCATCGACCATTAGCTGCTTAAATTTAATTTAATTTAATGTGGGACCGACAGAGTTGCCATACAATTGAGAGAAGAGACAAACTTGAAATGTACACCTTAAAACTAATTCACCAGTATATGTACCTTAATTGTACCCAGTCCAATTCTCTAATAGGAGGGGAGCAATGCTTCTCCCTCACCTTAGATGAAAAACATCTCTTTTCCAATTACTAAGTCAATCAAATTTTTAACCACAATAGTCAAACTTCAGGAAAGTCACCGTCGATTAAAACTATAGGATAAACTGAACTTCAAACACTAACCTTCACTAAACGGCGAGTAATATGTTCCGCAACGAATTGAGCACCTAAGGCTCTTAATTAATCCAATAGAAAAACCACTCACTAGAAATAGGAAGAAGAAGAAATGCTAATACAACCACAGTATGAACAGTAACATATAAGCATTTGATGTATTGATCTACTATAGCTATAGGATCCAAAACAATTAGAAACCTCATAAAATACAATTCTGAAAAGGCTATCACCAATAGTAAGGTAGTAGTAACGTTTTGTTTTCCTATATAAGTATGTAGGAAAAAGTGAGAGTCTATATAAAAACAAGGGGTTACAACAGATCCACAAAATTATGATTGCCCATAAAATCCAAATACCTATTTAATCTATCAACGATAAAACCTAAGAATAGATTACAATAAAGTGTCTCACTGGATATAATGTATAAAATGCACCAAACAATTATTACAACACATCTAAACCAATAATTAGGCAAACCCATAAACAGAAACCAGAAATTAACTAAAACCCAATTACCACCCACAAAACCCCAGCAATCAAAAACTTGTAATTCTAAATAACCAGCAATTGAAAATAGAATTTACCTCAGACCCACTGACCCACATCCTGAAATCACCTAAACTCTACAAGCCCATCCAAAAACTAAGAATCATGGAAATTCAGAATCACAGAAGGGCCCCAAAACGCAAAAAAGGCAAAAGAATAATTAAGAAGAAGAAGAAGAAGAAGACTAAAATAAAAAATGTAAAGAAGAAAATAGTGGGTATTATTGTAACACCATTTGAAGCTGGTTAGATCGTCATCTCAACTAGAAAGAAAGATGGATTTCGATCGGCTGGGCCAGTCTCCGAAAGAGAGAAAGTTTATAGAGAGAGAGAGAGAAAGAGAGAGAGAGAGAGAGAGAGAGAGCGAGATCCCAGATAAGAAATCTTCACACAAACAAACGACCTTCTAAGAACAGTGACATGAAATTTGTCAACATCAGGTCTCTTTTTATTCTCTGCTTTTTCCTTACTTCTCTCTCTATGATTTCCTGTCCCATTAAATAATTTCTGGGTTTTTGAGGATATATAAAAAAAGAAACTGGTATTTCTAGATTCTCCCCACCTTCCTTGCTTTTGGTACAGATATTAATGGAAATTAAATAATACATTTAAAATTATATAACTACATGTGTACTCATGTAATCGTAGATATAGGTACAAAGTATACATTTTTTGTTAGTGCCACACATAGACTAGTAATTATTCAGCAGTTCCGGAGCACCAAATTTCGGAATATGATTTCATAGTGCTCCGGATAAATCTAATACCATACATTTATGTAGAATTCGCACACTTGGTCATTGATCCTAAAAGAATGTGGTGTTGAAATTTTTTGAAACAGTACGTGATCGTGTTCTGAAAATATTGAATAATTACTTCACATAGACGTACGCAAGCCTGCATTACAACAACAAACTTATTAGTAAATCCCAAATAGTTTTAGTATTAATTAGTGTAATTCGTTGGAACCTTACCATTTTAAGGGCATCTTCAATCAAGCTTTAAACCTCCAAAATAGAGACCGAATGTGACATATCGATGGAAAATTTTATAATTTATCTAATTTATTCTTCAATTTTTTATACTTAATGGAGGGACCCACCGTCCTTTTTAGAGATTTGGAGACCAAAATGGAGGTATGAGTCTCTGAAAAGTACAAAAGTTGAATAAAAGAGGAATCCAATTACAAAATTTCCCCTCTATATATCACATCTGATCTCTAAAATAGAGTTTTAGAGGTTGGTTGCGGATGCCCTAAGTAGTGTTTAATTGGCTAACTATATCAGACAAAGGTGGACCCCAGTTTTTTATACTTCTTGACTAGGGTTAGGTTTCCTAGTATTACAGTTCTGAATACCCTCTGTGTTGGCAAAATTTACAAGAGCAGAATTGGTACTTTCTGTTTGGCTGTAATTGGTTGATTCTCTATTTGTCACAGATAGAGTCTGTTCGAGGGTACCGTCCATAGATTTACAAGCGAATGAGTATAAGAAGACTGTGATAAAATAAAAATAGTAAAAAGAAAAGAAAAATACTAGCAACACAACTTCGTCCCGGATATATATGAGTCAACATGCATCGAACAGCTTCGGACACAGTTGTATTCTGAATTGTATTTTAAATTATAAATTGTGTTTATAGCGTAGCGAGGATACAGTTGTATTCTGAATTGTATTTTAAATTATAAATTGTGTTTATAGCGTAGCGAGAGTGGTGGTGCAGAGGCGTAGATAGCATCTCCAGGCTCCAACAGATCACCCAAATACCAAATTTCAAATAAAATTGAGGAATTAGAAATATAAAATATGTTCTCCAGCAAATCCCTCAAATACTAATTTACTTTCTCTCTCTTCAAATTTGGAGAACACCCACCCCTCAAATTCTAAAATATTGTTATTTTATTCTATTATCTCCAAACCCAGAGGCTTATAAAAGAGAGGCCAATCCAATTTGGTATTTGGTCAATTGCCACCTTTTGCCAATTTTGCCCTCCAATTGGAAATTGCCCCATTGGTTTTCTTGTAATTCTGCCACAATTCTATGCCTTTTTGGTCTTTTGGCTATGTATGGCTAAATTACGCATTTGAGTCCCTTGAGGTTGTTGCTTTACAGATTTGAGTTCCTAGAGTTTGTTGTTTACGCATTTGAGTCCCTAGAGTTTGTAAACCAAAATACACACGTGCATCACACTCGTGCAACGCACGAAGCCGTTAAACTAGTTTTATCTAAAGTGCTATGCTTTCCTCCCATCCTCAATTTTTTGCTGAACATGTGTTTGATATTATTTCTTTGATTCTCATATATCTTCCCAAATTCTGTTTGCAACTACTCTACAACTAGTTAGTAGTACTAGAGCATCGGGGGATTATTTTTGTTTCCTATTCATGTTTTGGAGGGTTTTTTTTTTTGTGGGTAAAGAGATTAAAACATTATTAATCAAAAGTAATAGCTCAAAACCGTCGGTTACCAATACAACTACACAAAACAGCCGACTACCAATACAACTACACAAGATCACCGACCCAAAAATGCCGGCTACCAGTACAACTACACAAAACCACCAGCAAAAAAACCATCGACAAAAATATAACAAAAATATAAAAACAAAAAAAAACACAAAAAGGTACAGAATGAAAACGCAGGAGCCAATGCCGGAGCTGTCACCATGCCACCGTTGTCAGAGTCCGGATCTGAAAACCGCTCCCCCTTGCCCAAAAATCGATTTCGGCCGCCCATAGGTATATGAGAGGAGCTCGAACGCCACGGGGAGTCACCTGAAACCAAGTGGGTGAAGCAATAAGGGAGAGGAGACGAGGAGAGGAGAAGGAGGAGGAAGGTGGATGGGGATGGTAGGGGAGGGGGGTGGAGTGGCCATCGGATCTGGAAACCCAGGGAGAAACTTCTCCCACAACCTCTCTCTCTCTCTCTCTCTCTCTCTCTCTCAGGCTCCTCTCACCTGTTTTTAACGGACAGTTGGCTAGTTAAATTCATGACATACTAGGTGTTTTACGTATTGAAATCCGAGAACACAAGTAGTACATGAAATGAGAAAACAGTTGATATGGATAACAACTAAACAGTATTAGAAGCCAACAAACAAGCATATATATGAAGTTTTAGACACCATGTAAGTTTTCATCCCTATCAGTTTGAACGGTTATGTTTTCATCATTTTTGTTTGTGAAATACTTTGTTACCTTTTTTAGGGATACATATTATTATATGTAAATATAGATTCCTAATTTAGAGGGATTTGATTAAGATTTATATAAAATATTGTTCCTAATAAGGGGGATTGATTTGACTATTTCAAATGGAATTTTTGAAATGGTGGAGATTCAAAATTGAGTGGGATGATATTATTAACAAATATTAGTCTCATGAGTATCGAAATTTAAGGGATTTCTGAAAGAAAAAAAAATTGGTGGGCAAAAAAAAAAAAAAAACAATAACTATTCTCATGGTAAATTATAAACCAATTCTTCTATAAAATAAAATGAGTAACACTTTAATTTTTTTAAAGCTTTTATTCTTTTTTTTTTCTACTAGTGCTACAGTGATGAAACCGAATTAGTAATAATTCTTAGTTTAATTATGATTCAGCTCTAATACACTAATAGGAAAAAATTAGAAAGAAAAAGAAAAGAAGGATTAAAGGACATTTGATACTGGATTTTACTCCGTTAAAAAAATCTAACAAAAAAGTCACGATAAACTTTTCTATGTTGGATTAGGCATTTACGCATTTATACTTTCAAATAAATTTAGGATAAAAATTTTTATACTGTGTTTATCAAAACATAAAATGCATATGTAATTATATGACTTCGGCCCAAGTATGTATAATTCAATTCTAATTTTAATTCAACACTAAATTGCAAAACAAAACAAAAAAAGTAAATTTTAAAAAGAATTGAATCAGGAGTTGTATCAAATTTAAAAACTCCAATTAGGAAAAAAATAAATAGAATACTTGGTGTTTTAGTTTACCTAATATTCAAGGGCATTTTAGTCATTAAGTGGTAAAATGTAACGGTGTTAGTGTAAACTTAAAGGAATGGAGGAATTTAGATAATAATAGGTTCTTGTATTTGTCAGACACCTCAAGGGAGGTCAGTGAAATTTATCCTTTAATTTTTATTGCTGTTTTTTAAAATATTTTTTGCTTTTTGTGAAGAAAAAATTCACCATTGCTCGATTAATGGGATGAAAAGTTTTACTAATGATTTTAGAGGGTATGTTACGCAACTATTTCGGAACTAATTGTGGACCTGTGGTGCACGAGGATATGATACTATGATATGTGGTTCTCGTACTGAGTCAAGTCACAATGTTCCTGTAGTGACTTCAATTGTGGGCCCTATGAAATTTTTATTTGGGATTGGAACCATTCATTTTTTCAAGAATGTTGAGCATACTATGGGTGCAAAAAATTATGATCATCCGAGATTGGTAGAAACACAATTGAGATAAATTTGTCTTACAGTGTATTATTCAAATGATATTGGCCATCCATATAAATAGTATCCAAACATAAGGCTACCAATATCCAATTAATTTGATTTTTTACATGAATGATCTACTCAATATTTCCGATAAATTGTACAGTTCCGATTATAAATAAAAATTTCATTTGATCCATAATTAAGATCACTACAAAGACGCAGTGACTTGAGTCGGGTACCCAAGCATGTAAATCCCTAGTATTTGACAAATATGGGGTTATGATAGGCTGTCTTTATCAGCTCGATAGTATCGACATTAATGATTCGAGATATTTTTCCTTAAATCTTTTTCCTCCAATGTACGTATGCTAGACCGGAATGTGGCCCCAAAACATCCATATGGTTATTGTCATTGAAAATGGGTGAACGTCTTTTAGAATGTATTTTACTTTTCATTTGGACTATATTTGGGATTGTACTATTAACTCTATTTTCCTCCATATATACTAGTGTTATCCCGACGTGCGTAACTCATTGAAGATTATTCCTTGTGAGGCTTTGGAGTTGTTTTCTTTGGAATTTCGCGGGTGTTTGGTGTTTTACACACTTGCTTCTTTTTTTTTTTTTTTTTTTTTCCTTTTTTGGGGTAACTTAGCTTGAAATAGAAAAAAGATTAACCGGATATACAACCTACAAGTGACATACCCCAAGTGGAAAAGAAATAAATGAGAAAAACTAAAATCTAACCGCAACATAGCAATATCCAATGAAACTCAAACAAGCCCGGATCTAAGTTTTGTGAGTCTTAAAGCGAACCTTTTTAAATGGGCCCTCAATCTACTTTGCATAATTAAAAATACTTTTAGAAAAAAAAAACTTTTATAATCATTTGAGAGCTTAGGTTCCCGAAATCGATAACCATTAGTCGGTGAAGTATTGATTGGTGAACCGTGAATGAGTTAAGAAGGTTGTAGGGTTTTTTTCACTAAAAAATGAAATAGGATATTCTCGAAAATAAATAAGTACTTAGTAGACGATGATCGTTAAATTTCTTTTTTAATACTTAGGCCCCCTTAGTTTTTCACAATCGTAACAAAATAGGGGCCAAATTATATCATGTTTGAGCTCTTTCACATGAGCCTTATTTTAAATTTGGCCTTAAAATCATTAAACATATTCACTTTAATTTCTATGCAGACCTAATTACTATATGGACCTATATAAACGGGGGCCGTCAAAATTTGAGGGCTTAAAGCGGTGGTTTTACGAGCTTTAACCCAAAATGGGCTCTGAGCTCAAAGCACACTTCAAAGAAGTAACACAAAAACACCATAAGAAAAGAAGGTCATGCGAGCCTCAAGAACTAAACTCTTGAAGCCTTTACCATCTTCATTTTCTTCCGAAACTTCTTTCTATTTTCAACTCTAGCGGGTGAAGAAGTTGAGGAATCATCCACCAACTGGTTCAAATTATGTCGAGATCCAATAAAATCGCCATCCAATGGGATTGTTGGAGGCTCTAAAAAATGTGTAAACCGACAGTGCTAAATCTTTAAGACGAGAAATGTAAATCAAACTTTTTTTTGTATTATAAAATTCGTGATTTGTTGAAGTTCGACTGGTGGGATTCCTACTGTCCAGTTTGTGAAGTGAACGCTGGGTATCATTGTATACTTGGTCGTTGTTATGGAAATTGGACTGAGGTTATTTTTACTCAGGGCCGGCTCTGAGATTTTGGGGCCTAAGACAAAGTCGTAAGGAGAAAAAAATATTCTTGTTGGAGAGGAAAAAGAGAGGCCTTAAGACTTGAATTACGTACCTATAGCAAGATTAAACATTTCTGCTGGGTTAGCTAGCTCATTCATTGTATAAGTGCTATATTAAGTATATATTACATATTTGATTATATATCTTTGGGCCCTAATTTTGGACCAAAATTCGAAAACTTAAGTTGCCCGCCTCGTGGGCCTTAGGGCATCTCTAGTGCAATACCTAAAAGAGTTCCCTAAAGTACTCTAACTAGCTTAGCTAAGAAAAACTAAAAAAAATGGTATCTAGTGCACAAAAATTGACTCCCTAGAATCCTAGGTGACACCCCTCACTACCTAAAGTGTCCTAACTGACTACCTAAATTTGGGGAGAGGCTTAAGGAGAGAGAAAGAAGAGAGAGATAGAGAAAAGGGAAGAAGAGAAGAATTTTGTGGGACCACTTGGCATCCCTCACCACTTAAATAGGTCCCACTCTAAAAGATAATGAACATTTTTAGGGAGCTCCATTAAAGTACATTTCTCCTTGGCTAACTAACTAAGTTCTTAGCACACAAAATAGGATCCCACATGTGCTTAGACGTACACTTTAGCAAATATTTTTTAGGTAGTGTACTAGAGATGCTATTAGCTCAGGGCCGGTCCTGTTTTTACTGTCGCTCTTGTGAATTAAATGCTGGGTATTGTTGTATGCGTCTTCGTGTGGTTATTTTGTTGTTCTGTAATGCAGTATTGTTGAGAAGAGTATGCTGTGTGGTTTCCCTAACAATGGATGGTGAGGATTTATCGATTGTGATTAATTTTGGAGGTGTATCGATGGAAGTGATTTGGGGTATTTCTCTGTCGATTCTGCAGCAAGCTAATCAATGACTTTTGGCTATTTCATTCATTTCGACACTAACAGGTGAACTTGAAATGCTGCTTCACTGGTTCGGTCTAGTCTAGCACTTTTGCCCTACGAAATGGCTCTCTATTTTTCATACTCCAATAAAAAAGGCTCCCTATTTCTCTCTTCCCCAAGCCATTTCTAGTTTGCACAATTGCACATCACGCGTCTTAACATCCATTTTATTGCAAAATGGGCGCCATTATCGAGTACCAACACGTTAATCTCACATTGTATGTTCCTTCAAATCATGGCCTCAAACTGTAGACTACACCTTTTAAATGCTAATAAATCAAGCCTTTGATCTCACTCAATGCTTCAAGTACGTGGTTTCTGATCTTTGAAGCTTCCTTGCTTTCTTTCTTCCTTCCTTTCTTTTTCGAAAAATCAATAGGGGTGGAAAATTCTCGTGAGAACCCTTATTATCACTTTCAAACCAACCACTAATAAATGGTTTTCTGTTTTTCCTCCAAAAAATCCCCTTTTGACATTTTCTGGACTTGGGTTTTGCTAAAACCTCGTTTTTGTGAAATGGGTTTCAGTTCATTTCTACTAGAAGAGTCATTATTAAATTTGTCGACCAGTTGGTGATGTCAAACATGGGTTTTGTGTTACAATATTGATGATATTGCCGTTCTTTTTTCCTAAACTGACATTTAATGGATTTTAATGAAATGGGTTCTATTTTGTAAGACCGAACTTAATAAGGGAATTTGTCAGTTTTTACTGAAGAAAAGGTTGTCGAATTCCCTTGTTTCTGCCAGTGGAAAACGTGCTAAGCGTTCCAAATCACCTTTAAAATTTGCCTTTGGCACTTTGCTTAGTTTGGGAGAGTCCAGAGGGGTTAGATCTTAGATGGGTTTTGTGTATATAACCCAAAAGGAGGCCTTGTTCTCTCTCCATATAGAAGCTGAGGACCCTCCTCCACTGCAGAGATCACAGACACATTGTGTTTTGGGCATCTTTGAAGGAAAAAGAAGAGTCATTTAAGGTAACTATATTCCTGTTTCTTAAACTTCAATTTGGAATAGACCCTAAGCTCCAAGGTTAGTCCGGTTGGATGGTGGGTTTGCAACCCGCACTCTATTAGCTGCGGTTCTATTCTTAGGGTTGGTTGGTGGGTTTGCAACCCACACACAATTGACTGAGGTTTGATTCTTTGGGTCAAGCCGCAAGAAAATAATTTCTTGTGAATCCCCTAGTCGTGGCGTCCCGGTGTGGATGACCTTTCTTTGACCAGACAGAAGAGGAAATTAGTCTAGGGGCACGAAAGCTTGCCCGGATACCTCGTTGTGAGCGAAAAAATAAATTGGAATAGTCCCTTAATGTGACTATTTTGGCTAATTTCAATTTGTTTGATTTGCACTTTTTTGTGCCACTTGAATTGAAACATACTGCTAGAAATTCATGGATGGTGCTTCCATGGTATAAATTACCTTGTTTAATTTTGTGGTTTGTGCACTGATTAACGTATGCATGATATTCAAGAATATGGTAATTAATCTAAGGGCATGTTTGCGTAGCCATATAAGAGACTGGTTAGGGTTGTAAATACAAGTTGATCGCATTTTTTGCGTTTGCATGCAACAAAAATTAATGGATGGTTTACATAGTGATTTTGGTACGAGCTATTCCTTCACTATTAGTATGGTGGGATTAATCGATCAGACGAACACAACCTAAGATATCCTACTTCATTTATCAAGTACCCATTTGCAATATATTGCTCCTAAATCTCCTTTGCTAGCTTTTGGTTTGTTGGTTTGATGGTTTCACTAGTTTTTTGGGAGTTCTCTGTGAAACAACTCTATAATTGTGGAAAAAGAAAACCATTGTAGCAAATATACAAACATCTTCGTGTGCCAACGGATTTGATTCCGACTTCAATCAGGAGGGGAATGGTGTTCACCGTTTTTCAATCATTTCTCATTATCTTTGGATGAGTTTTGGGACAAAATACCAACTGTCAACCATAATTTGCCGAGTTTCTTGCTATACATAATTTGTTATATTCATGTATAGTTTGGTTCTGCTTGTATTGCTTTTGAACGTAAAATGCAAATATTGAAGGTTACACCGAAAAAGAGATGGAGATCTACACTCTAGAACCTAAAGTGCGGTATGGTGGTGGAGTGGCTACAGAGTATATACTAGGTCTAGGAGTAACCCCATCCGCAGCCATCACACTACCAAGTGATGTTATAATGCGAAGGAAGGCCAAGACGAGTAGAAGCCCATGGGCTTGTTAGGGTTTTGATTAGTGAAAGTCAATACATACCACTCTTGCATCTATAAACCAGCAAACATACTTGAAATATCCTTAGGGACCAAGTACAGGTTTAGGCCAAGAAACAGGTTCCGGGCCAAGTTTTAGACGGTTCAATCAACATATCTCTCACTTGCACTGGATAAAAATTGTGCAGGTCTTACGACAACTCTCTGAAGTCTTGAGGGTTCAGCTGAACCCACATTGATAAACTGTAAACGTGGCATCACCATGGTGTGTTAAACATGTTTCTGTTGATTTCTCCCATATATGTATAACTAGTTACTGTTCCATACAAAGGAAAAAAAAGAAGAACTAGTTACTGCAATTTACTGCTTAGGAGATTTCTTTTAGTTTTGATCTCTGCAGCAATTGGATCCAATGTCAACTGGAACTGCACTACTTCGTAAAAGTCTAATAACCTTGGTTGGTTGGATAGAAAGTTTTTCCACGTCTCTAAAATCATCTTCCGTTTCTATAAAATTCAATCGTTCATGTAGGCGTAACGTAGATAATCTTCACCCTTAACTTTTAATTAGTGAGTGCATATATAGACATATATGAAGAAGGTTGACTCTTAAAAGAAAATTGATTTTCGTTATCTAATGTACCCTTTCTTAATCTTGATAACAGAGAACAAAAACAATGGTGAAAATCTGTTGCATTGGAGCTGGGTACGTTGGTGGGCCAACCATGGCAGTTATTGCCCTCAAGTGTCCCTCAGTTGAAGTAGTTGTTGTCGACATCTCTGTCCCTCGGATCACTGCCTGGAATAGCGACACGCTGCCCATATATGAGCCTGGTCTCGATGAAGTGGTGAAGCAATGCCGCGGAAAGAATCTCTTCTTCAGCACCGACGTTAAAAAGCACGTCTCAGAAGCTGACATAATCTTCGTTTCTGTTAATACCCCCACAAAAACTCGTGGCCTAGGGGCTGGAAAAGCCGCAGACTTGACATACTGGGAGAGTGCAGCCCGGATGATTGCGGACGTGTCGAGATCCGACAAGATTGTTGTTGAGAAATCAACTGTTCCAGTGAAAACAGCAGAGGCCATTGAGAAAATCTTGACCCACAACAGCAAGGGAATCAAGTACCAGATTCTCTCAAACCCTGAGTTTCTTGCTGAGGGAACTGCAATAAAAGACCTTTTTAACCCCGACAGGGTCCTCATAGGGGGGAGAGAAACCCCAGACGGGCAGAAGGCGATCAAAGCATTGAAAGCTGTTTATGCCCATTGGGTGCCAGAGGACAGGATCATATGCTCCAATCTCTGGTCAGCAGAGCTATCGAAGCTGGCCGCCAATGCCTTCTTGGCTCAGAGAATTTCATCGGTCAACGCCATGTCAGCTCTTTGTGAGGCAACTGGGGCTAATGTTTCTGAGGTTTCCCATGCTATTGGCACGGACACCAGAATCGGGTCCAAATTCCTCAACTCCAGTGTTGGTTTTGGCGGATCGTGCTTTCAAAAGGACATTCTCAACTTGGTTTACATTTGTGAGTGCAATGGCCTCACAGAAGTTGCAAACTACTGGAAGCAGGTGATCAAGGTAAACGACTATCAAAAGAACCGGTTTGTGAACCGGATTGTTTCCTCCATGTTCAACACAGTCTCCGGGAAAAAAATTGCCGTGCTTGGCTTTGCTTTCAAGAAAGATACCGGTGACACAAGGGAAACTCCAGCTATTGATGTATGCAAAGGGCTTTTGGGGGATAAGGCCCATTTGAGCATATACGATCCTCAAGTGACAGAAGATCAGATACAAAGGGATCTGTCGATGAACAAGTTTGATTGGGACCATCCAATTCACCTACAACCGATGAGCCCTACCTCTGTGAAGGAAGTGAGCATCGTTTGGGATGTTTATGAGGCGACAAAGGACGCTCACGGAGTCTGCATTCTGACAGAATGGGATGAATTTAAAACACTTGATTTCCAGAGGATTTATGTGAACATGCAGAAGCCTGCATTTGTGTTTGATGGTCGTAATGTTGTTGACGTTGAAAAGCTCAGGGAGATTGGCTTCATCGTTTACTCTATCGGGAAGCCGTTGGATTCGTGGCTCAAGGACATGCCCGCAGTTGCATGAGACCTGTGCTTCTTCTTTCGGATCAGGTCAAAGAGTTGAAACTTAGAATTGTGCATGGAAGGCACTCTTCTGGGCTGAGGATTTTTCTTTCCTTTATATTTGTGTACTTTTGGCTCCTAATGTGCTTTGCTTTAGAATAAATTGCTGATATTCTTACATTTCAGTGCAAACATCAGCACTGTGATATATTTACCAGTTGAATTGTAATATGCTTTTGTGCTTCAATAAGAACTGTTTCAGAAGTTTATTTTGTATTGTTAGACGGTTGTGTTCTTCGTGTTTTAATTTTCTGGTGTACTTTGTTTTTGGTTTCAAAGAAATTACATAAACATAGTTACCTTTTTCTTAAGAAGTACTGTAGATTAAACAATCAAGTTATTTAGCCATAGCACGTAAGTTTTCATTTCTGCCATTTTGAACGGTTAGAGCAATTCCAGTGGTCGTGCCATTTGGGTGCAAGCCATTCCAATAGTTCTAATGGTATCCGAATCAGAACACATGTCAAAAGTGAGGGATTTGGTGTTGTTATGGGGATGTGGCTTTGGTGCAATTTTTGGGTACAAATGGGTGGACAAATGGGTGCACCCATTTACGGCCGGACAAATGAGTGACCATTGTGGTATGATTTTGGCATTTTTGGCCAAAAAAATGGGAATGGTTCATGCCATTTCCACACCACTAGACCTGCTCTTATATTTCCATCCTTTTTTAGGTTGTAAATATAATTTCTTAATTAAGGGGGATTTAATTAGGATTTAATTCTTAGGATTTGAATAAATGTAATTTTCTTAATTAAGGGAGATTTGATTTGACTATTTCAAATCTATACATATAGCAAGTGGTGGCTAACTCATGCAGTAGAGCTTTTGGATGCCCCACATGGCCCACACTGCATCTCGGGATCGAGTCGCATTACCTCCCACCCTATGTAGTACTATAAATTAGGAATGACGAATGAAAAAAAAAATCTATACATATATCGCATTTTCTACTTCAGTGTGATTGCATTAATGTTGGTTATTAGCAATTGGGATTACAAAAAGGGAGGAATTCGAATTTAAAATTTTAAAATAACCAATCGGACTCCATTATTTACGGACGATGACGAATCCAACCAAATACTATGGTGGTCGAATCCAACGAGAATTCAAGGTAAAATTGAAAACGAAAACCATGCAAAGCAAATTCCATGGTCAAATTACTCATATTTCATTTTTAAATTTATTGATAATTGATTAATTTAGAATTGAATCAAGTAGCACTCATGGTAAATTCAGAGATGAATTAAACCAACAAGCATGATATCCTCCTCCGGAGGCTTATAAAAGAGAGGCAAAAAAAAATTGGTGTTTGGTCAAATGCCACATTTTGCCAATTTTGCCCTCCGATTGGAAATTGCCCTGTTGGTTTTCTTGCAATTCTGCCATAATGCTATGCCTTTTTGGTCTTTTGGCTATGTATGGCTAAATTACGCATTTGAGTTCCTGGAAATTGTTGTTTTACGCATTTGAGTCCCTAGAGTTTTGTTGGTTACGCATTTGAGTCCCTAAAATCTGAATTAAAATACACGGGCATAAAACTCGTGCTAGGCACGAGACCTTGAACGTAGTATTGAGATAAACCCTTTGTCTTGGTAAATTGGTTCAACGTTGTTGGTACATTTTAAATTGATTAATGATAAAATTACCCATCATTTTAATCAAATTGAATCAAACTGACGGTCATGGTAAATTGGTCAAGTATTTGTGATAAATTCAAAGATGAATCAAACTAGCATTCATAATATGTTGAGTCAAAGCGTATTTCATGGTAATTTTAAAGAGCCTACATGATTAATTCTTCAAATTGAATCATACCTAGAGTGCATAATAAATATGAATGTGATTGTGACATTGCGCGGTAACAAGGAATTTTATAATTTGCAAAAACGTTCAAATGAATAGAGACAGTTGGTCCCTTTGGAGAAATTGGAGTAGTAATAATATTGAGGGTTGAAATTGTTATTAAATTATTAGAAGTCTTTTTTTGACTTTGAATTGAAAAGTATATAATTAAAGGGAGTCATTTGTGACAATGATTAAATTTTAGGGCTTTCTTGGTACTCGTCGCCACATATATCCCATTCCTGCGCGATTAGAAGCAGCCCCAAATTCTAGGGTTTTTCTCTCTCCTCCTCGTCGTCTACATCGAAATAATCACTCCCTGAAACATTATTGGGTTGTCCGATCCACGCACCACGATTGAATCAAATTCAACGCAGATGCAGTGGTACCATTAATTTAGGGTTTGGGGGCCTTCTCTTCAATTGAAGCAGTTGATTTGTAGCCTTTCTGCCTAGGGCCGGCCCTGGTTTAAACCTTTCCTTTTATTGAAGGGCTGGGGATTTTCCGTTTGATTTTCAGGGACTATTTCTTGAGGTATGAACCTTTCCTTTTATTGCTTTCCGAAACTACCTTATTTCAGGTATATATTGGTAGCATTATTTTTAGCTAATTTAGCTAGCCTTTGTGAATCGGCCTCAATGTGAGATAAGCGTGAAGGATTCTTTCAATGCCTAATTGTCATTACCAAGTTACTAATTTTAAAAACATCCCAAAGTAAAAAATTCCAACAAAGCGAGGATTGAATGTGCGAGCGCAGGGCCCTACTAGAGGATTATGTGACTAAGTCACAGCCCCTTAGTGTTTGCCCCATCTTTAGGAAGCAGAGCTTTGGAAAGACTGCCTAAAGAAAATATGAATATTCTGGGTTGATTGGTGCTCCCTACTTACTATATAGGTGTACAGTATAAATTCAGGCACCTGCTCAAATGTAATCCATTCGTCAGCCCGACTGACTTGTTCCCAAAGGTGGCAATGCACATTGTGACGATGGTGCCCAGTGCCAGCTTTGAGTTTTTTTGAGGTCGGATGCGAACTTTATTTTTGAGGCCCATTGTATAATAATAAAAAAAAAAAACTACAAGAATCAAAAACAATAATAACACAAAACTCGATAATCATTATATACGTTAATCCGAAATATATTACTAAAACATCACCCTTCGCACATTTAGATGCATACCTATACATATAAGGGTATAAAATATCTGGGGCCCACAAAATTAGTCAAAATTTGGAGGCTAGATGCAGCCGCATCCTTGGCGTATGTCCAAAGCCGGCTCTGATGGTGCCTATTCTGCTATGACTGAGTATTTGTTCATTGGTTTATATAGAAATTGAAATTACTCAACAGTTGTCCCAGGATCAACGAAAGGCAATGTCCTTCCCGGTCGATATTTCTGCGTGCTTGATTTCAGGCTTGGTGGCTCGCATAGAATTACTCTTGTATCTGACCCTCATGTTAGGCAATGGTAGGGACCTTACCTTTGAAAGCCTGCCATCAAGCTGAAACAGTGAAACTTCCCTTTCATTCATCTACTGCGATATGATAATTTCTCTAGGGAAAGCAATCCTTGCCCCAAATATGAGACCTTCTGAATGGTCTTTTTCCAAGGGATTTTTAATATGATATTTTATTTTGAAAAGAGAAAAAACAGCATGTCTATCCGGTTGTGAAGTAGCTCCTGTATTATACAACAATGTGACATACTTGCCAATCAAGGGTGGCTTTTCTGAATTGCATTCATCTCGGGTTTTTGAACTAGAAATTGGTAAAATATTTTCTCTCGTACAAGGAAAATAATTTTATTTTTTTTCCCGGCGTTAAGCCGCGGATGAGGGAGAGAAAAATGTGGAGTGCTACACTGGTTGATCAGGATATGCAAAAATGGTTTTATGATGGTTAATGTGTTGGAGTTAGACTCTTGGTTGATACTCGCAAACAAAACCATCTTTCTTGCTGATTGTTGACACTTCTCGGGAGGACGAGTAATGGCACAAGACTTTGTAGGTTTCAGAACTGATGTTTGGGCAGTGGGTATGTCATCATCAATCTGTCCACAATATCTTCTGTCTCAAATCTAGAATGCACTATCATTAACCGTTGTCAGAATTTCAAGTGTGGGTTGTATGTAGAGTATCTCGCAGTGGATCCCACCTTGCTTTAATTGTGTCTGTTTATGTTGGATGACAAGTGCATAGTGATGATAATGGTGTCTGTTTTTGTTGTGTTTGTGTCTGTTTAATTGTGTAGTGTTTATGTTTAATTGTGTAGTTTTTTTTGGTTTAGACTCTCGGATGCTCTCCAAAGTAGCACTTCTTTGCTTCCGATGAAGTGGCATGAGTTTCATGCTCAGCGCAACAAAGAGTGTTGTCATTGATTTATCGAAATGCAACTATGTTGCTCTCTCACAGCATGAATTGCATATTCTTGGTTTCAGTTACCTGTAGTTCTTCTTGGTAGATTGTATAAGAAAAGATGATTTACTGATTTTATCTCATGTCCATGATGATGCGGCTTATACCCTAAAATCTATTGTTCTCTGAATGCCTTTCATCTTTTTCTTGAAGTTAAACATGGTGCAAAAGCGTCCTTTCAGTGGTGAGGAATCATGTGAGGGTTCTTCTAAGCACTGTAGACAATTTGATTACACTAACCAGCTTGTTTCCTTCCTGCAATTTGTTCATACTGAAGATACGGCACAGCCACCTAACACTTCAGGTTGGTAAATTCATGTGTGAGCATCTGATTACTCTTTGCTCTTTGGATATATTTCTTTCCACGTTTTGGTAAATTGTTTGGCATTATTCTCCATGCATCTGGACTATTGTTTCAATGAGTGAACATCAATCTTCCAAGGGAATTGGGAATAAACCCCTGACCAGTGATTTGTGAGTGAGGATTTTGGTTTTCACAAAATTGTTGGATGCAGAAACCTACCTAGAGGGATGAACTTTTTAGAGTTTTCTTTAACTTACTAGCTGCTGGACAATGTTTGTGATAGGCGAAGTCGGGGGCAGTTTCAAGGAAGGCGATGAGAAGGATGAAGGTGGCATCACTAGTGAACTCCCATTACCCACTGAACACGATCGTACAATTGAGGAAGATGGGGCAGAGGCACCATTTTATCTGTTGTTGTCCCCAGAACGTTACTATGCTGACCGGCATATAAGAAGAATCGTAGTCCACTCTGAAGAGACACATGGCTCTCTTATGGAATCTCCTCCTCATAAACTAGTCCCAATTGGACCAGATTATCAAGCTGACATTCCAGAATGGGGTGCCAAGAACGCTTCTGATAATACAGAAAAATTTGAGCCGTTAACTCTCTTTCCACGAGGTTTAGAATCGCATCTGAGTGAAAACTGTGATGTTGAAAATAAGCTTGGTGGGATTTGTATCATTCCAATGCCTGAATCTGGAGTATTTGAAAACAATGATGGCGAGGCTGGGAATGGTAGAACTGATTGCAACTGTGATGATTCAGATTCTATCAGATGTGTCAGACAACACATCAAAGAAACAAGAGAAAATCTGTGGACCACCCTCGGGCAAGAGAGGTTTTTGGGTCTGGGGTTCTCTGACATGGGAGAAGTAGTTGCTGAGAAATGGAGTCAAGAGGAAGAACTTCTATTTCGAGAGGTGGTGTTTTCAAACCCGGTATCATCGGGTAACAACTTTTGGGACCATCTCTCAATGGTTTTCCCTTCGCGGGCCAAAAGGGACATTGTGAGCTATTACTTCAATGTCTTCATGCTGCAAACGCGGTCAGTACAGAATAGATACGATCCGTTGAACATCGACAGCGACGATGATGAGTGGCGGGGGATAGTGGACTCCGGCGACGACGAAGGTGGGAGTGATGAGGAAGATGGGGATTCACTGGTTGAGTCACCAGCGTGTTTTGGAGACCCTTATGCACATAATGAGATTTTGGACGATGATTCAGGGGAATGCGATGGGAGTGTACCGTTTGAGGGTTTCAGTGATTGCGCTAAAGTGAAATTCGGTGACGATTGCACCATCCATAACAGTAGCAAGGGCCATTTGGGTAGTTTTGTTGGTAGGAGTGGTGGGGACAGCCATGAGTATGTCTTGGACCATTGCGAGACGAAACTATGGGATGTCGGGTGCTCGACGTGGCCAAAGAATGAAGTTGAATTTTTGCCTACCTGCAGTATGATTGAAGAGGTGTTTGGGCTTGGATCTTTGGATTATATGGCTGGAGATGGTAAGGGTTTGACTTAAGTGGTGCCAAAAAAAAGCATGGGAGGGTGAATATGGATTACCTATAAAAAAGAGTAGGAAAACTCCTACACCATTTTCTTTGTATATCCGCTAATGCTGGAAGGTAACAGCTTCTTTCTGTAAGATAAATGCTTTTTGGAATCATAGAATTCATCATTGTGGACTAATTGGGTTCATCTTGTGGATTAATTATCCCCAGATTGTGCAGATGCCCTGTTACGTTTCTCCTGTTGAAGGATTCAAAATTTTTATTTTGGGTCATTTTATGGAAGAGAGAATCTATTGGTAGATACTTGTTATTGCCAATATTAAGTAGGTTTGCATCATTTTCTTGTAGTGGTTTTTTGAGCATATGTTTTTTGTACTCCTATGGTATTGAAATATTAAAATTGGTAATTTTGGAATTCTTGTTTCATAAATCACCAAAACTAGGAGTTGGAATTTCAGACACGACACGAGACCACGACGAAGTTAGCGGGTTAGGGTCAACTATTTCTTTGACACAACACAAAAATGACACGGTACGATTACACGAAAAACTAAATAGGTTGGGTCAGGGTTTAGAGAATTCTGACACGTACATGAGATGACACGATAATTTATGAAAGGTCACGATAACCCGACACGAAGTTAGTGGGTTAGGGTCGGCTATTTCTGACACGAAACACGAATATGACACGACACGATAACACGAAAAGCTAAACAGGTCAGGTTAGGATTGAGAGAATTCTGACACGAACACGAGATGACACGACACGATGCCCGCCCCAAACCGAAACCTCTGCCTTTGTATTTTTGGTTTAGTGTGATAAAATCCCTCCCTGAGATGTTTAGATGTCCATGTGCTTCTGAGATGAGAAAGAGGATGGGTTGTGGACCTGTAATATGCAGTCTGAAATTGTTTGAGGATTGTATGAATTTTCTGTTTACCCTTGATTTGTCAACCAAATGGATGAACTGAAATGAGGAAGGATAAGATACCTAAAATTCAAGCTCTTCTGACCTATCGTTATCTGAATGTGTTGGTTATATCACTAGGACTCTTAAACAACACGTTTTAAACAAATAGAACGTGTTCAATCGTTTGTGTAGGACCTCAAAATGGGTCTTCACACAAGTTGGTGTACATTTGGTATACAACTAATGGTGTATCCATAGTCATCGAAAGAAGCCGTTACCCTCCAGCATTATCTTACGCCCACAACTAATGGTGTATCCTGACTCTGGCATGTAAAATCCATTTGACTGGACAGTGTTTTGACAAGTTTTTCTCAGTGAACCACTCTGTTTAGCTGCAGTGTTTAGAATCAGTGTAGTGAAATACATGTCTAAAATGATGTTTTAGAAGATGAAAATAGAGGACACAAAAATGTCTGTTTGACTTGTTTTGAATGATGAGTTCTTAACCAAATAGTCCTCAGAAAATAAGTTTGGAAAACTATCAATCAAGCAAGTTTACAAAACTGTGATCTAACATGGCTGCTACAAAGATCCATGTTTGGCGTTGCAACTAGGCTAGCAGGCTCATAATACAAGACTTTCATTGCCAATTATTGCAACTTGCAGGGTTTATTTTCTTTCTTTTTTTTTTTTTTTTGGGCACAATTTTCCTCACTTTTTATTTCTCCTGGGTTGAAGCCCTAATATCACCTCCTTATTTTAATCTCCTACGATTATGGCTGCACTCTAAGGTGGCCTTAATTTAAATCGTTTAGTTAGCCCATTGCATGTCACAAAACGAAACACCATATATGTTCCGTTTCCACATACTACTATATTTGTCCAAATAGGCAATCTCATATCCTGAATTCTTCTTAAAGCTAGTCATGAATCACTAAGTAGTGGAATTTTTTCTTTTTTGATAACTCAGCGTGTAAGTTTGGACTAGCTTATGCCCATTTTAACTTCATCCCACTGTGTCCTACTAGCGAGGCTCGACTAAAGCCCAAGCAGAACCATACACATGGCTGATATTGTAAGAAGGTTTCGAGACCTACAGGGACCGAGCAAACCACTGAGTCCCAGATCTTGACAGTTAGGCTAGTCCCTTGCGATTATGGGATAATGGGATTGCTTTTACTATGAACTCTGGAAATAAGTTGATCCAAATTTTTTGTAGTCAAAAAGTTTATGGCCACTGAAGTGGAGATTATACCTTTTGATCTGCAAACACAGTGAAGCACTAGTGGATTTATATACATGTGTAATTGAAAAAGAAGAATTTCAATCCCTAGCTATGACCTATAGTTGTGGCCACTACTGTTTTAGTAATTGCACACTAACCCTTTAGTTTATGTATTTTGAGAGTAATGATCTCAAGGTGTCAACATTATGAAAACAAACCATTGCCAAACTATGTTGACCTTGTTTGGATGCAGGTCCACCAATGAGCCCCAAACACAGAATTTGACAAAATAAATATATGGCAAAATAGTGATCCATCCGTAAGCCTAAGAGCATCTACATTGGTGTTTGCCATTTTACCCTTGTGATTTTCATTTTCGGGCAATAACGTAACAATCTTAGTGGGTTGATCTTCATTTAAGGATATATAACTTGTAAGCTTTACGTATCGTCTTTATTTTTGCCAGAAGGCATACAAATGGGAAAAACACAATTCTTTTGTAGGAACCTATGAAGCATAAATACGCGGTACAATTACGATCAGGGGCCGGCCCTAGGCCCAGTCCCAGGCCCAAGAGTCCCAGGTCTCAAGCCTAAGGTTTTTTTCTTTGGGAAAAAAAGGGGCACCTAGTTTGAGTAGTTATAAAATTAGTTTCCACATTGTAAGCAAATTTACTCTTGCTGGCCCAATGGTAAGGTGAATACATTTCACAAATTATGCCTAGATTCAAATCCTGGTCCCATCACCTTTTTGCAAGTGTTTATTTTCCAAAAAAATAACTCTATTTTAGGAATTTGGAGCTACCTTTGTATTGAACATGTGTAAACAATAATCTCTGTGCCACTACAACAAACCATAGTAATTGTTCCATACAGCCTAATTTATATACACAAAATTTTCCATTGTTATTGTTTAATTGTAAAAAAATATTAGGGTACCACTTTACAATTAGGCCTAGGGCCTCTAAATACCTTGAGCCGGTCTCGAGTATCGTACATGTAGTGCTACGAGGTACGACGGAAACCTTAAAAAGTATGATATGGGTGCGGCTAAATTTGTTATTGTTTATTTTAATATTTATTACATTGCATGTAAAAAAAATATATATATTTTATCCATAACAATCTCATCCATGTGATATTGTTTTAAAATGATATTGATATTATTGATTTGATATTTGATTAAAAATATCATTGGTTTGATAGAATCTTTAAAATGATATTATTGATTTGATATTTGTTTCATAGTGTTTAAAAAATACTGATTTAATGTTGTCTTTAAAAAAGCCCATGTGTCTTGTTATTGGGTCTTTTTTATATAAACATCTCCGTGATTGATACTCTCTCCGTCCCATTTATAGTGTGTACATTTTTATTTTGGACCGTCCTTTAATAAGTGTGTGTTTTGAAAAGTTAGTGGGTACATTTCCTATTTTGCCCTTAAAAGTAGATTCCTTTTTAAAAAATTAGTGGGTATTATTATATTGATAAGAGTACGTAAGGGAAAGTAGACGTAAAAGTTATAAAAGTTGATGAAAGAAAAATAGTTGAAATTCCCAGGTAACACACTTAAAAGGGACGGAGGGAGTACTTTTTGTTGTAGCTGATGATTTTGAAATTTCTAATTTCATGAACTTAGGAGCATCTCTAATAATACTTCCTATTTTACTCAGTAAAAAGTATAAACAAAGACAATATCTATTCTATTATGCATAGAGAATAAATTCTTTCCACCAGTGGTGCAAACGGTGGATTTCCCACCGCCGTCCGTTGTGGATTTAACTATGCATTTATTGTTATAATCCGAACCGTTCATCTTGTAAGGTCCACAATGTAGTATATTCACGCAAAAAATTAGCTTGATTGGATATGAAGAGATCTATCAAAAGTTAAATTTTAGTTTATAAAATGGACGGTCTGGTCCTGTCAAGTTAAACTTTCCATGACCATCCGTTTTATAAATCAAAATGTAATATTTTGATGTACCTATTGATGTCCAGTGAAGCTAATTTTCGGAATGAGAATAGTACTCTGCAGGTTCTACAAGATGAACGGTTCAGATCACTTATTAACGCATGAGCCTAATATAACGGTGGTGGAAAACCTATAGCTTTCGCTGCTGGCAAAATGAATTTAATCTCTTTTGCATATTCAATGAATTTCAACACTACTCTATATTATTAGTACTATCTATCCAAATAGAAGTACATTTTTTTTTGAACATCTACCTATAGAATTAAGTGACAAAAATGTAAATAGAATGAGAGATGAATAGAGTAGAAAGTATCCTTCCCTAAACTACCAAGTTAAGAGCCTCTTGGAACAATAGGTATAGTAGCCAACATAGTCAAAGTAAAGAGGCTTTTTAGAGCATCTCCCATCTTCACCAATTTCTTCACTTAAACCTTTTTTTGGAAAAGAACAAAATTTCATCTCCAATGATATACTCCCTCCGTCCCAATTTGTTTGCTCACTACGAAACTACGTGCAATTTTCAAACTAAAAAATAATGTACTTGCAAAAATAATTTTCTAATCATTATGGATCTTGTTTGATAGATTTCATTGAAAACTTTAATACGGTGCAAAAAAATTTCAAAAATTATTTTGATAAATACATTAATTTTTAGTTTGAAAATTGCACGTAGTTTCGTAGTGAGCAAACAAATTGGGACAGAGGGAGTATTTTTCTATATCCAAAATGGGTTTTGTCCGTTTCCCTACCTCATTTTGTGGAAATTTAAATATGGCTCATTTTCTTTGCCCATTTTTTCAAGGCTTAATCTTATAGGAGTATGTAAGTGGTGGTTAGCTCATGCGGTAAAGCTTTTGAATGCCCCATACTGCATCCCGGGATCGAGTCTCATCCCCCCTCCCCATATAATAAATTAGGAATTACGAATGACAAAAAAAAAAAAAACTTATAGGAGTATGTCCTATTTACCATGTTGCCATTGTAAAGTTTTTTTTTTTTCAAGTAAAAGATTGTTCTCCAATAGATTTTATGAAGATTTGATAAAATCAAGCCCTTTATTTTATCCACTAGTGAAATGATTTGATAAAATTTCATATTTTTAAATGTTTAATTTTATAAAATTTTCATAAAATTCATTGGAGAAACAAACCAAAATATGGGGTTTTGTCATTGGGAATGTCCTTGCTTAAAATGAGTTTTTACTCAAATTTTGATTCAAATTGGGTAAAAAAAGGAGGGTATTGGAGATGCTTAACCCTATTTGCCGCAGCACAGATACAACGAAGTAGACTCGCCTGGGCAGGTCTGAATCGTCGAGGATTCGCAGGGGGGAGGAGAGAGTCTGCGAAGAAGACAGAGGTGATTCGTCTCTCTTTCAAGCCTCGATTCAGCCACTTCAGCCATCATGGTAAACCTAGTCATCATTTTCGCAGAATAATCTTCGATTTAGGACCATCGATTCAGGTAAACACATGAACATAACCTTTATGCTGCCGTACCCATAGTTTCCCGACGCCGTTTCTAAATACTGCATCGTACTCGGTACGTTTTCTTCGTTCCCGGTATGTAATTTGTCGTACCGAGCCATAACCCCGGTACACCTACGGTGACTTTTCCGGCGTACCCTTGTTTCATAGGTAGGAACTTACAATTCTGATGTTCCTGCTCTGTACGATCTTTTCTTGCGGTCAGGATCGTTTATGAGTTTTTGGGTGTTCCTACAATCCAGATTTGCGTTTTTAATAACCTTGACCAAAACGGAAGATATAAAAATAGATATTGTGATTTGCTAAGCTGAGTCTGTCACTGACATGCCATGGATTTTTTTTATGAGAATAACATGGAAAATTGTTATGCACGGTTATGAGGACTGGTACCTGACTGCTCTAATTGCTCATGTTTATATCTTATCTCTTATATCTACGCAAAGATAGTAAAGCTGTGGTTGGGTGGTCAACACAGTGTCTGTTGGTACTTACCATTTTGAAGATCTAGTGCTTCCCTTCTCTTTTTGTTTTTGTTTGGAAGATGGTGAAGAGTTAATATCTTGTCCATATGACATGTGATTTGTGTAGGGCCTGAGGGTTTTCACTCTGTATCTTAGGCGACGAGCAGGTGCTGTAAGATCCTTCAGGTACATGTTTCTCGTCAAGGCTCAATTTTGATTCTTTGTACGTCTATTTCCCTTTTTTTTTACTTTCTACTTGAGTCAGAAATCATGTTTATTGCAATTATTATCCTCGTACCAGCAGCAGTAAACCTCATGGAGTTCATGTCATTGGCATTGACATGGGTCATACAAATTCACGTGTGGCCGTCATGGAGGGACAGGTGAGTTAACTGAAAGTTTTGATAAACAAAAATTTACTTTGATATCATCATTCCTATTTTTTGTTCTTGTTGAAAAGCAAAAGCTAACTACTCACATGGGCAGCACCATGGGCAACTAGCACCTCTCAAGTGGACAACACTGACGTTGTGCTTGTTTGGAGTCTTTTTATTTGTTGACATGTTAAATCATAGATACAACCTTGCTACTCCTCATGGTTGATTGAGTAATGACTATGAAAAGCTCCACAACCATTACAAATGGCTAAATAGGAAACTTGGTAGGGCCTATGGTAAAGCTACGACTATCATGTATCCTTTGAAGCAATAAAAGCTATGCCTGAGTAATCCTTCTAGCACCTCATGATTATTATATCTGAAAGCACTTGAAGAATATTAGTAGTCGTTAAGCACCTTAAAAATTGGCTTGGAGCATGATTGGTAAGCCATGGCTCCAAGGTGGTGGCACGTAGGCCGTGGCCCCTCACGTGGTTAAAAAATTGTTCAAAGTTCTGGTCTCGGTAAGTTACCAAATTCGCTCTGTGTACTAAATATATGATTCTTGAGAATAACCCTGGTCTGGGAATGTCAAGTTAAAATCCCGACCAAAGAATTCCAGTGTCAAGTCGCTTCTAATATCCTGTAACGCTCAAGAGTCCATTCTCGTCTGTAAGCACTGCTGTAGTCCTAACTAATCCACCGGTATTCTCAGGATTCAAATTCCTGACAAGAATCACTTTCGAAGTTTCACAATTATATCTGGGCACCCCACAATCTTGTTCAGAAGTTATGATGTCCGCATTGTCACTTTTGATTTCCAGAACCTTATTGGAAATTCCCGACACTTGGAAACATCAAAAGCCTTCATAAAACTGAACCAGCAGATTAGTAGTCCAATAAAATATAAAGTAGGTCCCAAAAGACTAGAGACTAAATAATGTGGAGTACCAAAAGTGTTGCAATCTTAAAGCAAGCCAAGTTCTGTAGTTTGTGATGCAGGAAAAGCAAGGAAAGTACTTTCCTACAATTAAACTCATCAGCATAAGACATGGACAGTGCAGAAAATGGTAATTCGGATAGAGATTTTGTTTTGGTAGGTAGCAGAACGGTTGGTAAATATTATCCTTTTGTGTTCGACAAGATGTGAGGATCGTCTTTCGATTTTACATTGGGCAATGTAGAGCAAGGGCTTGATCGCTGTTTATGGCTGTTGACAGTAATGAATAATGATCAAAGGTGGTTTACATGATTAAAGACTTTGTCTGCATTTAATTTCTAGGGGCAATTCTACTTTCCATTCTAGTCGAATTGAAATGCAATCTTAATACTTAATTGCACTCGTTGATTGAAGACTTCGACCTTTTCAGATTCCTATGGTGATCAGAAAATCTATTCCATCTTTTTGTCCCGTTCTTGGTAAAGATAGCATCATGGTGCGTGCAATGGCAAAGCATCCTGCAACACCTGTTCCTAGAAGTACTATATATAGGATGAAAATTTTGATTGGAAGAAGATATGATGACCCACAAAATCAAAATCTGAAGAGAATGGTTCCCTACAGTACAGTGGGTAATGGAGATGGAGAGGCTGTCGTTGAAGCAAATAACATGCAATTTTCATCGACCCAAATCTGTGCTTCCATCCTTGCTGAAATAAAGAAGTCAGCTGAAGCATATCTAAAAAGAACTGTTTCCAAAGCTGTTATTGCTGTTCCAATTAATTTTAGTGCAGAACAAAGGAGAGTAATCAAGTTTGCGGGAACAGAAGCAGAATTGGATGTGCTTGGGATCATTGATGCGCCAGTTGCAGCTACCCTTTCTTCAAAGAGCATAAATGATGGTTTAATTGCTGCTTTTGATCTGGGTGGGGGGGCATTTAATGTTTCAATTCTTGAGATATCCGAAGGAAATATCAATGTAAGTTGCTTACAATGAGATTCATTGTCTGTGTCCATATTTAATCTGTCTGTCTATTTTTGTGTTCTTATTGTTCTATTCGCTTGCGTTTTTGGTGCAAAGTTGAAAGCCAGAAGAAGTGACAGTTTTTTGGGTGGTGATGATTTTGATCTTGCTTTGTTGGAGTACATAGTCAGCGAAATAAAAAGTGCATACTCTGTTGACGTGACTTCAGACAAAATCGTCATGATGAGGTTGACCAACGCAGCAGAGAAAGCAAAGGTGGAGCTCTCGTACTACACTGAGGCCATGATAAATGTCATCATCCCAACTGTCCTTGGTCCTAGACGTGTGAAGATTAATGTTTCCCGCTCTAAATTTGATGATACTGTGACTCACTTGATTGAGAGAATTAGAACCCATTGTGTGAATTGCTTAAGAGATGCAGGGATCTGTGGAAAGGAAATAGATGAACTTATCTTGGTTGGTAGTATGACTAGGATTCCTCTGGTGCAGAAAATTGTTGAAGAAATCTTCAAAAGAGCTCCAACTATGAGGGTGAACCCAGAAGAAGCAGTGGTTATCGGTGCTGCTTTAAAGGGTAGTCTCTTGATTGAAAATGGCAATAAATTATTGCCTGATGAAACTCCATTATCCCTTGGAATTGAGACCTCGGCAGGAACTTTCACAAGGATCATCAGCAGAAATTGTAGGATCCCGGTTGAGCGAAGCAGAATTTTGTCTACAGAATATGATGATCAGGAAAGTATATGCTTCCGAATTTTTCAGGGTGAACGGGGCATGGCTGCGAATAATATGTTTGTTGGAGAGCTTGAGTTGACTGGCATCCCTCCTGCTGCCCGTGGTGTGCCTCGTATTGGACTGACTTTTCATGTGGCTACATATGGTACTCTCCATGTTTTGGCCAAACACGAAGATAAAGTGTGTGATGGTCTATTCAATCTACCTGTCTGGCACGAAGAGGTGCATGTCAGGAGTATGGTTAAAGAGGGAATTCTCCATGGGCTACATGATGAGAAGGTATCCAACTTGGTCCGATGGAGGAGCATGGCTGCAGAGGCGATATGTAAGGTTGAGAAAACATTGAACGTTGAGAAGACAGTCCCTGAGGAGCTTTACGATGAAGCCCGAGATGCGCTGGCTGATTTAAGGTTGGCAATGAATTCTGAAAATGCATTTATGCTGGCAGAAAAGATCAAAATAGCTGAAAATGCTGGAATGAATCTGCTTTTTCGGCTTGATCACCCTGACGAATTTCGCGATGATTTTCTGGGCAAGGAGGATGATTATTAGACATTGTATGTATTTTTTGACTTTTGGATCTATGATGTTGGGAAACTCACAATGGACATGTAGATGTGTAGCAAGGGATCCAAATATGTGCCATGTATCTTTATTTTAATTAACCGGTGTGTAGCAGTGTACATCATTTTCTTTCAAGGAATCGAAGAAGACCATGGGAACCTACAAGATATGGGTACATCGTTTGTGAATAGCCAGCCCCCTTGATTGCATTTAACAGCTTGATTGTTTAGTACTTTAGAGGGTGGGGAATGATGAACAAAAGTGAAAATGACATTCAATTTATCTTCCCTTCATTCAATTTTAGTAGTGTGCCCAAATTGCTTTTGTTTCTTTTCTGAGAAAAATAACATGCGCTAAAGTGCACAAATCTTGTATTCATTTGTTTATACTCCCTCCGTCTCAATTTGTTGGGCCTGTTCACCTTTTTGAACGTCTCAAAAAATTGTCTATATCTCATAATCTATAATGTTTTTTTATGATATCGAAATCTTTGTTTAACAAAATTAATTGAGATTCTCGGTTCAAACAAAAAAAATTAATTGAGATTTATGAAACAAGATCCATATTGAATATAAAAAGTACGTAGTATAAATTAAAAGATATCGAGAATTTTTTGAGTTTTTCAAAAAAGAAAAGAGGCCCAAGAAATTGGGACGGAGGAGGGAGTATTTAATTTCATATACGCATTTCCATTTTGATGATGCTATACAGTACACCTCCAAGCATGCAATATTCATTTTTTCAGCTTCTACGTCACTTCCTCTCCATAAAATAGAGAGCCCCAAAATTGAGCGATGAAAACCTGCCAAATCCAATTCCAAGCCTTTAGCTTCAGTTTAGGGCTTGTTCGAGTTTTGAAAACCCCCTTGTTTGGTTTCAAAAGGAGTTTTCAAGATCGGTTCTCAAAAACTACCAAACAAGGCAGAAAAACACACTGATGCACACTTTTGAAAACCACCAGGTTTTGAATTTTCAAGAAGGGTTTTCAAGACCGGTTCTCAAAAACTCATCCAAACAAGGCGGTGGTTCTAGCAATGAACACCTGCTCATATTTGGTCTACTTCTTCTCCTCCGAGCGCTACCTACGCCTACGGTGGTTGTCGCATCCACCAGTTCAGAGACTTCAATTTTGGAGGTACATGAAATTAGCGTATCAGAATCTGACAGACCTCTTAACTAGGAGATTTTCAATTTGGGACTGCGGTTTTCTCGGATTTCAAAGGCTGGTCGTCCGATAGTGTTGGAGTGGGGTGAGATTGAACAGATGGTCGTCACTTATGGTAGTAAAGCAATTGTGGGGGCCTCTCTCTCTCTCTCAAATGGACGTGATTCCATACCCTTCAAAATTACCTGCATACTCTTCAAGCTATATAAACCATCCACCCACCCTAAGTCCCTTCAAACCCCTCCATCACATCCCCTTCCACCACCCACCAACGTCGTTCTCCTCCATCAACGTTCGGCCCATTTCTCTAGTATTGCTCCAATTTGTTCACTTATTCATCAAGTCTAGCCATAGTATTGGACGAAAATTCTACTATTGGGAATTCTCCATGGGCTACATGATGAGAAGATATCCAAAACTTGGTCCGATGGAGGAGCATGGCTGCAGAGGTGATATGTAAGGTTGTGAAAACATTGGAAAACATTGGATGTTGAGAAGACGGACCCTGAGGAGCTTTACGATGAAGCACGATATGCGCTGGCTGATTTAAGATTGGGAATGGATTCTGAAAATGGATTCTGCTTTTTCGGCTTGATTAACCTGATGACATTCACGATGGTATTTCGGACGAGGACGACGATGATGATTATAAGACGTATGTATTTTTTGAATTTTTGATCTATGATGTTGGGAAACTCACAGTGGACATGTAGATATGCAGCAAGGGATCCAAATATGTGCCGTGTATCTTTATGGGAAACCCAGAACCCCTCTTCTCCCTCCTCCCATCCCCATTCTCCCTCATTTCCATAACGAGTACCCCATCCTTACACCATGAGCAGCAGCTCTAACTACAGCAGCAACAATGCACAATGGAGAAAATTTGAGGTCTATAACTTCAAATCCACAGAAATTTTTATCAGATGAATGCCTAACAGAAGATTTCAACTGGAAACGATAACTGCACTATTACAAGCCTTTTATTGGAAACGTTAACGGTGCTACTACCTATTTAACAGGATTTAACACAGACATGCAAATTAAAGTAGGTGCCAAACTAGGACGTGCATGGAAATTACAAAATTAGTTCATAATCAGTAACCTTTCAAGTAAATTAAAAAATTAGGTATAATCTCAAACGAGGTTAACAAGGATGGTCAACTAAAACTTTTGTATTTGACAAAATTGAAAAGAACAAGCTTTGGGCCAATCTTGCCCAAGTAGCGCTTATGCAGTCACTCAGTTCTTGCCATAATGGCTCGAGTGCAACACTTTAATTCCACATACTGGAATGCTCTTCCCATCGACATTTGGTGAAAGTAAGAGAACTAAGTGTCTGAAGCACACGAAGAATTGCATGACCGGCCATAGACCCAGCGCTCAAACCTAGCATGTGTATTCCTCAAAGTAATGAGCTTACTGATTTGGTCCCTCTATTTTCAATTTCACTCAAACGAACCCTGTAGTTTCACTTTGGCGCGATTTTAGTCCAATCGATAACAGCGGTTACGAAAATAGACTGAAAAATCAATTTGGGGTATTTTTTACGGACAAAACAGACTTTTTGCCCATCCTTCTCGTTTCGCAATTTGTAACCCTAACCCTACTCCTTTCTTCTGTGCAAAAAAAAAATAAAAATCATATAGATTCTGCTGCCTTTATTAATACTATTAATGTTCAAGGTTTCAAACTATTATTGTACACGGGAGGTCCTAAACCCAATATCATGGAAATAACAAGGTGTGGAACAGTGGAAGTCTGATTTATCATGAATGCCACCCTTTCAAGTGATTTAACACCCATCATCTGAGTGTTTGTTCATACACTAAACAGGTTATGAAGCAGTGTTCTTTTCGAAGCTATAGCAAGAAAAAACAAAAAAGGTGATAGTGAACAGGCCTTAGTTAAGATGATAGATTTAAACCACATATACACAAAATATGAAAATAACATAAGCTTCACAGGTTACCAATTATAAACAATTAAATGTATTGTTGTTAAGTAGTGATAAAGAACAAAAACCACGACAGTAACTGATATTATAGCAGAACGTAGAACTAATATATCGAACTCCAAGCTGAACTGGTACCTCATTATCGGCCTCTGCAGCAACACGAAGCAGAATCTGCGAATTACAGGAAGAAGTGGGGGTCTCGTGACTCTCGTCATCTTCAAATTCCTTGACAGATTTTACAGTTGGGAGCTTTTTGTGCAAAGGAAAGGATTAGGGTTAGAGTTACAAATTGGGGAAGAAGAAGGATGGGCAAAAAGACTGTTTTGTCCCTCAAAAATGCCCCAAATTGAATTTTCTGTCTATTTTCGTAACCGCCGTTATCGGTTGGACTCAAATCATACAAAATCAAAACTACACGGTTCGTTTGAGTGAAAGTGAAAATAGAGGGACCAAATCAAGACATGGGTGAAACTAGAGGGACCATTTCGATAAATTTCCCTTAATTTTATGACAAATAAATCTTAAATTAGTCAAAATTATATTACCTCCCATTTCATCACATCAAACAATTATATAATATTTTACAAATATAGCATATATGTGACAAAAATGATCGTAAAGATGTGAGAGGTTATTGTATCTATGTTAAAGTTGATGAAAGATAAGACTATCATAACGTGCTAGTGTGATAGACTCATAACAACATGATTTTACCAAAAGAAATAAATTTATGCGGATAGAGTTCTAATAAATTTATATACTTTCTGCAATATTTTTCTAACATTGTTATGGTAAATGTGTACTCTAAATTTATCATGCTAGCAAGGGATAGTGTTGTGATAAGTTTACAACAACCCAAGTATACAATAAGCTCGTCTTAACAATAAATCATCACATGAGTCTACAGATATCTTTCCTAACAGAACAAAATCATACATACTCTTACAAACGATTACACACCTTGAAGATATCTTTGAAATAACGGGAGATAAAAAAAATAAAAAAAATAAGAAGTTAGGGTGATCAAAATGTTCCCTAAAGCGTTCAGGGAAGGTACCTAGTGTGCTGAAAGATTGGCGCACGATGCAGTGAGAGCTTCTATGGAGTTGTAGATTTTGGTTCATGACTTGTTAGGGAAAGGGGCTGCACATGATATGCTGATGTATTTCTTTTGGAACAAGGCATCTTGACCTCTTATGTACCAAAAATAAATGTTACGAACTCATATACAGACTGCAATTTTGTGGAAACAATGTATGTTGAATCTTTAACCCTTCAAAATTTGAATTTCATAATCAATGTGATCACTGGGGAAAAAAAAAAGACACACGCGAACAAAATATATATTTATAGAAATTAAATAACAAGGGTAAACTATGAGATTCATACAGTTACAGGATAATGTCCTGGATGAAAACTTAAGTAGGTCCTAGATTTAGGACTGGCTTGTTGTACATAAAAAATCCACAAAAGGTAAGACTTCGATGTATTTTCTTTTCCTTTCCTAGCAACTTAACAGGGCCATAAAAAATGTGAGAAAGTTAAATATTAGTAGTTTAATTGTGCAGGAAAACTAGTGCAAAAACAAGAGTCCTGCAAAACTGTGTTATTGGCATGACAACTTTTGAGGAAAAATAATTGAATCTAAGATGCAAAATTAGAGACTTGGTTGCTAAAACTTTCCTTCTAGCTGGACATATAATCAAATGCAAAAAACTTACGACATTCTCATACTTTTGTTTCCTTCCCTAGCAACTGAACAGGGCGAGTAAACGACTACTCGAAACTGACAATAGGATTTGGAACACCGTATAAGGTAATAATCTGTTTTTTTAGAAGAAAAAATAAAGGTATGACGTGAGTTTTTTTTTTATCCGAGACGTGAGTGTGTTTGTTACAGCTAAATTGAAATGTAAAAGCTACTTAATCTAAGTAGAGTACAAAAAACATAGAAATGAAGCTTCAAAAATCAACATTTTGCAACAAATTTAATTTTTTGACCATAAGCAAAAAGTAGTGCCGAACAAGTTGAAGTTCAACTTTTGTGATACAGGATGCATTATAGGAATAGCCATATACGAAACCACTAGGGGATAAAGACTGTTTATGAGAGATGAGTTGTGACTTTTGAAGAAGAAAAATGGTGAAAAAATTGTATATAGGCACATGAGTGAAAAAGAAGACGACGACGAAAGAAGGAAATACACTAAACAATAAAAAGATTATATCAAGATGAAAGATGTGGTAGACAGAGAGGTCACACACCAAAATAAAAGTCAATATCGTTCAACGGAAGTCCTATTTACTTGAAACTTTAAAAAGATAAACAAATGATTTCACCTCAAAGAGAAAATAATATCCAAATCTAGAGAGAGAGAGAGAGTTGACTTACCTTGAGCTATCACAAAAAGAAGAGTTGGAATGTCCATTGTGATTGTGGACTCAGGGCACTAGATGCATCGTCAAAAACTTTAGTAGCTGGCCTTAATCCTTTTTCACTAGAAAATAAAATAGGTTAAATTCGACCCAGATCCTATAACTTTCATCAATACTTGATACTCCGTCCATCCCATAATGGTTGTCCTTTACAGGGAACTCAACCTTTTAAGCAGGGATAAGTGTTCCTTTAAAAGGATGTTAGTTAAAAACAAAAGTCCACCAATAGTTCAGGGGATGTGTAGTTAATGCATGTCTCTTGAGAAATTTTGATGAGGTTATCACCACTGCCCATTGTTCTAGAACAAATTTTAAATCATTTATGACAGTTAACTTGTGAAATGCACCGACTTTATCTTTCCCATTTTCAAAGAGGACAAACATTTTGTCACATCCCAAAATATAAAAGCAATATGGGATGGAGGGAGTATGATATACAAACATAGATTCGTAGAATGAAAACTAACATGCACAAGTTGTGGATTTGGAGAAACATAAGAGTACTCATCATGGAAGTTTCGACATCCCTTCGTCACTGTTGCGAAAATGTTATACTGTAACATGGGTGTTCCACGCTCTGGGTAGTGAAACAGAGAGCAAACTTGGAAAGAGGCCTTCCTTGACAAATTCCCAACCTTAAAGTAGATGAAAAAACTCAATTGCTGTTTACCCAGACTTGGACCAAAATACTCTCCTGATCACACCATATCTAACTCAATTACTTAACAACACAACAAATAGAACAACTGAACTCTTAACCCCTCAACAATCCCATATGGCGAAAAGAATGAATTTCATGGTATCCATTTGAATTTACAAAAAAAAATAGAGAACAAAGAGGGGTTCCTTCGAAAGGATGCAAGTTAAAGATGAAAATACACCAATAGCTAATATTCCAACATCAAAACTGAGTGATACGAGGAGATTCAATAAATCAGGCTTTGTTAATTTTGGCAAATTCAATAGCTAATATTCCAACATCAAAACTGAGTGATACGAGGAGATTCAATAAATCAGGCTTTGTTAATTTTGGCAAATTCAAGGCTATGTTTATCTTTTCACAAATTGATATTTCTTCATCCTCCATTACCATGTGTGCGTGCAGCTAATCCACGGGTTCAGAGAGAGATCTCATTAGTAGCAGTCATTACAGAAAATATATGAAGGCGATAAATACTTTAGGCTGGTGCAACTGTTTCAATGTATGTCCCTTCCCAGCTAAGAATCACGCACTATAGTACGTGCCAATAAGAAGATAAATTGATAGACCCCTAGTAATAAAAAATGACTTGAAACCCTGAAGCTATACTGAATGCTACCATGGGAATTACATAAATATGAAAAAGTACCATCCCATGGGGATTACGTAAAAACAAAAGTAAAAGTGATTGAGATGGAAGGGGAACACTTTTGCTTATCTTCGAAAAGACCAACTATGTGTTCATTTACCGAGTTTGGCACAAAGCAGTGAATAAAATCAACCATGAATTGCCAAGCATCTTTTACTTTTAGTAACAAAAAGAACCATAAGTAGGACCAAATTAAGCGTAAGCAGCATAAACAAAATGAATTGGTGAATGAGAAATAAATGTTTCGTACATTCGTAGGAATAAAGGTGACAATGAAAAATGGTCAAAGTGGGTGGTTGGGTGCTATGTAGCACGGACATGCATCCAGGAATTCTAAAAAAATAGGGCCACGTACACGACGACGAACACAGCAAAAAAAAAAAAAAAGTAAGTAGATATTTTAGAGCTTCATTAGTGAGATGCTCTAGACCATGAATGAAGCATGGTAATGAACACAAAAATTGATTTGGGTCTCCAGGCTTGCCCTCTCTGATGCCTTTTGGCTTTAATTTGGGGGCATAGTTCTGCAGCAAAACGTCCTTTGTAGCTCCTAGGTATTTGAAGGTTTAGGGGCCCACTGTTTCAGTGGCATTCTGAGAGTAGCCACTTTGTGCATATTGCCAAAGGTTAGGTATATCTCTAATCATCCCCGCCCATAGCCCCAATGATTGGGACTAGATAGGTTCTGTTATTGTTGTTATTGTTGTATTTATTTTAGAGCTTATCCCAGATTGATTAATTATAACATCCAAAACAAGTATCTGAGCCTGAACAACCCATTCACTCACTGCCAACTAGTTTTGAATTTGATGCTTTAACATGGTATAAGAGCTAGACTTTTGGACAAGACTCTTGATTGATTGCCCCGTTGCTTGTGCCTTAAGCGCACTTTGTTTCATTGTGATCTCTATATTATGGATCCTTAATTTGTTTACCTCTTCAAGAGCGAGGGAGTGTTAGAGCTTGTTCACATAGGTTAATTATAATCTCTAAAACTATTATATGAGCCTAGGCGGCCCTCTCTACGGATGCCGATGAGTTTTGAGATGGATGCTATTAGAGTAACTTATGTGTGCTTATGAGAGTTTGTCCCACATTGGTTAGTAATGTAATGTGTCTAGTCCTCTCATAATATAAATAAAGGCTTCACGTGCTAGAGTTGATTAACACCCTATATATAGGAAGAGGATCTTATAAGGGCTCCCTTACATAGCTTATGTAAGGAATTTTTCGTTCGAGATTGAATTTCGACAATCCGAACCGTTAGATGCGTTTATAATGTGTTTTTAAGTTTCAACGCGAGGATTCGTAAAAACAAAATACCCAGAAGGGCTTGATCCGAGCATTTTTCGATAAAAAAAAAAAAATATATATATATATAGGCAGAGGATCTTATAAGGGCTCACTTACATAGCTCATGTAAGGGATTTTTCGTTCGAGATTGAATTTCGACAATCCGAACCGTTAAATGCGTTTATAATGTGTTTTTAAGGTCCAGCGCGAGGATTCGTAATATTTTTTTTTTACAAATCCTCACGTGGGACCTTAAAAACATGTTTTAAACACATCTAATGGTTCGGATCGTCGAAATTCAATCTCGAACGAAAAATCACTTACAGAAGCTATGTAAGGGAGCCCTTATAAGATCATCTTCATATATATATACTCCCTCTGTCCCATTTTAAATGTCTCATACGTAAAGTCGTGTCATTTTGATTTTAAAAGAAAACATATTTCTAGATTATTTTTTTTCAAATTTTTTTACACCATTCAAAAGTACTCATTGAGATCTTTTGAACGGTACAAAAACAAATTAAAAAGGTAGTTCCGAAAGTAATTTATTTTTTAAGATCAAACTTGCACGGTCTCCCGTAGGGAACATTTAAATTGGGACGGGGGGAGTAGTACAAAATTATCATACCTATGGACGTATATTTGGACAAAACTTAGAGATATAAACATGGATATGGTGATATATATTTATGTTTCAATTAGTGATGCTTTATATATCAACATACAGTGATACAGACCCACGCAAACGCCTAGGCAATTAGGTGGCCGACTAGTCCCTACATTGGCGGTAGGCGGTTACTAGTCCCCGCCTAGGTGGCCCTCCTCCGCCCAACTAACGCCTAGCAATTTTTAAAACATTGTTATATATACATACTCCCTCCGTCCCCAATTTTTTATCCTAAATGCCACTTTTTATCGTCCCAAAAAAATTGTCCCAATTGAAAAGTAATGAGAAAAAAGTAACGTGTTTACTCTTTTACCCTTACTTTTTGAAAGTAAGTACATGCAATAAAAAGGAGAGAAGAAAAAATATGACAAGGGAATGATGATGTTTCCCTAATAAGTTGGAATCCCTAAAGGGACCAATAAATTGGGATAGAGGAAGTATTTAGCTTTTCTCTCTCTGATCTCATCAGATATTCTCTTTTTTTCATTTAGGATTGGCTTGCTCAAAAGATGTCTGTACCTTGTTAAGAAAGTAAGAGAAGATATACCAATGACAAAAACAAAGGTAAGAACATAGAATAAAAATGTTGGTTAGAGACTAGACTAACTATTACACAAAGGAGCTTACAAGGCTAGTCAATAAGTAGTAAATTTCCAAGGAGATATCTTCTTTTTTGTCGTTTCATCTTTTGGGTTGTGATTCTTGCGAAGAAACTAACCATTTTGCCCATTTGAATGTGAGTGACAAGAACAAATCTTATAATGAGAACTTACGCATAATTTCTAAAAGATATAAAATTAAAATTGAGAAACTGATGAGTAGAGATTATGGTTTTAATGCATTCCTAGGAAATCCTACAGCCCTTTTTAATCAATTTGAATGGGCAAAAATTGACACAAATTGTAATTACTACTTCATAATATTCAAACATTGAATCTCAATCTAGTAGTTAGGCAGTGTGGGGGTTGGACAAAAGGGGGGGAATGGAGAAAGACAAATCTGTAGAAAGAATTTTAGTTGTTCTGAATCTACTACTTTTTCTTTGTTGTCTTCTTCTCTCCTTTGGTTGGTCAAAAGTCATCCACAAAACAAAACACTACATCATATCATTCAAACAACTGTCTATTTTGTTGAGGAATTTTTCTTCCAAAATCAAGTCCAACTTGTGCAATAGAATTTCGAGTCCAAATAAAGTTGGTAAAAGTACATTTCCCATTTTGTACACAAGCTCCCCTCAAGTGCCAATTTGTTTCTTATTCTTCTATATTGGAACACTGAATTACCTTTTCTAAGCTTGCCGAATAGCATTTGAAGACTCAGTGAGCTTGTGATGAAAAGTGCATTGCTCCTGAATAGGGTCCAGTTTCAATATGTAAATATTATGGTCCATTTCACCCATTCCCAGAAAGGGTGGCTGAGCCCATGTTTGTTGGGAAATTATCTTCAGCTATAAGTACTTGTGTATTATAAAATGTGTATTTTTATTTTGTTCTTTTTGTTGGTCCATATGATCAATACTTGATAGAATTTTGTTGTGTGCTTGTGACCTACCTGTTCTTACATAATATTATACGATTCTTTTTATTTTTTTTGTTTATCACTCTTTTAGCTCAAAAAATCCCAACTTACTTTCTTTCGTTTATTGACAAACAACAGTTCTAGTTACCATCTTTTCCGTAACTTGAGAAGATATTGGATATACTACTATTCAATTAAGACAAGGGTTAGGTAACTTACCAAATAAGGTCGCTTTAAAAGTGGCATTAAAGTCTGAAGCTGAGCTTTGGCTTGGTCATCATTTTAAAGAAAAGTTGTGCTCAGAATGGTGATCGAGAAACTGTCTCCCTCTTCCAGATTTTGGCATGGTGGATAAGATAGTAATGCGAAGCATATTCAAAGAGAAAGCTGCAGATTGCTTGGGAAAGTACAAGCCAGCCGACATGAACTTCTTGCGATTTCAACAGATCCCCCTCCACAGCTCCACAAACTATACATCGCCAAGGGGATAACGATTATTTATCGAAGTGTGATGAGTACTCTATAGGTTGTTGTAGACTTTTGCTTCCATCTTTTGAATCCCTACGTGCCCAAGTAAAAAGGAGAAGTATTACTAAAGTTTAACATTGATCCATCCGAACCTAATCCTGGGTGCACACTGTGGTGAATCAAATTGTTCTTCTTGCAGAGCTCATAAAGAAGATTTCTCATGAAAAACAAAATTTAATTCAAACAGTGGTGGCCTTACGATCAGAAGACAAATAGAAGGAAAACATAATTTTAGGATTCACCCTTGGCGTTGTCGCTGTTCTCCCCTTCTTTATGGATGTTTTTGCGGACCCTATAAGATGAACGGTTGGAATCATCAAGCCCCCCAACTTTAGTATAAGGTTTATAAATTTGACTTCCGATAAGCCTTTTCCCAATGATAATATGAATACTTGCCTTGCAAACAGAGAAACAATTAGGTTGCGATAGTACTTAATTGAAGGGAGGAGATACATGCTTATCTGTATTGAAAAGCAAGAAGGTTCACTTAAGTACTAGGAAGAAATGTACATGAGTTCTTATCACTGAAATTTCCTTCACCGAAAGAAAGAATGTTGTAAATTAGTATAAGTGTGTCACACACAACTGGGAGAAGGAAAATAAAATTAATGTAAACCACTCAGAAAAGAATGGAAACAAAGATAAGCAAGTCTAAGAAGACTAACTTCCAGTAAAGAATTTTAGCTCTGGCAAGATGGCTATGGTTGAGAGGTTCCAAAAATAAACTATGTCACTTACTAATCTACTCTTATTTGTTTCCACAAAATATATACAAGCGGGACAACATCAAAGACCACAAATGGAAGTCCAAATTTCATCCTTACTCCATTTAGGCTATGTTTGGATCGTGGATTTTTGGTAGGAGAAGAAAGTGAAAAAGAATTTGAAAGACTTTATTGTGTTTGGTTTTGAAGGGATAACATGGCTAAAATTAAATACGAAAGAGGAGGAAAGAAAATTCAACAATCCAGAATCCAAATAATGCTTCAGAGACTTCTTATTTTTATTTGAATCCATTTCGCGACTACAAGAACATAAATTAGTAACGAAAACATTATTCTCCAGTCAACTTGCAAAACATACATCTGGGGTTAAGTGAGCCCATCAATTTTGATAACCATGTACGAATCTTATGTATTTGTATTTTTCTTCTAGGAAGAATTCCATGTATCGAGTGAAATAAATGAAAATTAGGTATAAAAAAAATGATTCTAGGGGTCAATTTTACTTTCTATTTGAAGGAAGTGTGGTAATGAGCACATAAATTGATTTGGGTCTCTAGGTTTGTCGTCTGTGATCCCTTTTGGGCTTTAATTTGGAGGTATGGTTTTGCAACAAAACATTCATGTAGCACCTCAGTTCTTGGAGGTTTAGGGGGCCACTGTTTCACAACCATTCTAAAAGCAGTCACTTTGTGCATATATTACCAAATGTTAGATCTGTCTCCAATCATCCCTCGCCCGTACCCCAATGATTGGGGACTAGATGTGTTATGTCATTGTTTCTCAGGTTAAATAAATTTTTAGTTATATTAATTTAAGCTACCAATATGTAGAAAAGCAAAAAATTCATTAGAAATTAGCATGTTATTTATGGGAATTGTTTTATTTTCAAGGTCTGACCCCATTCATAATATTTAGGGGTGGGCATGCCTGACACGAAAAATAAAATAAATCTATGAAGTTGAGCTAAAAATAAATATTTTTATGAGTAATTTTATACAGTAGACATTAGTTTGATGAACTGTCAAGTAAAAAAAATAAAATTTTAACTAAAAGTAGGACTTTTTGACGTGATAAGACAACACGAACCCGACACGACCCGAAACATGACACGAAAATCTGATAACTTGAAAAATGTTATAGGAATTTATAAATAAGATTCTGATACATAACACGAAAATGACACGAAATAACCCAATGCCCACCCCTAATAATATTTCTCTCGAGTCACTTGTGCTTGTCATACGCATAGGAGGATAGATACTCTTAATATGTGGTTGGTTCTAACCACTTTTCAAGATTGAAGCTGAAACGTGAAAGAACATTTCAGAAGGAATTACACTCAGTGCTTGTGGGTGTTGTAGTCTTTTCCCACCTCCTGTCACAACTCATGTCCATCTATGTGGTTCATGGACTGCACATGCATAGTGGTAAAGGTCCCACACAAAGTGTGATCAAGCCACGCACTTGGGCTGCAGTGCTCAATAAGTTCCCTCTCTTGTTCCAAAGGCATATTCTCAACAACCATCTATCTATCTCAATTATTACCCCTCACCCCTCTCTCTCTCTCTCTCTCTCTCTCTCTCTCTACACGCATGTTAGATCAGATCTAACATGACATGCACAGGAAGGGAAAAAAAAATTCAAAAAAACAACGAAAGACAAGCAAATGGAATCAGTGGATCGGAACATATTATTTGTAGCGGGAAATAAGTTTGAGACCGGAAGAAAAAAAAAAAAAAAAACAAACATCCATTTCATAAAGACCGATAATCGACAACAAATAGTAACGAACGGGTCATTAAAAAGATACCAGTAGAAACAAATTAAGGCTGAAACTATCCACACACCAAACAAAAAGGTAGAAAATTGCTACCTCAACAGCCCCATGATCTGATCTCCGATAAGGTGAAACGAACGACTGTTATCGGCAATTCGCTGTCATCGGAAGTACAGTCGAAGACGTGACGTAGAAAAGGGGCGAGAGAGAGAGATGGTGAAGAGAGAGGATGAAGAGGAAGAAAGAGAGAGGCGGCTAGCAACCGAAAAAAGTACGTAGGGCGTTGAACACTTGTTACCAAAACAAAGAGGTTTAACTCTTAGCCCCGGATCCCCTGTCCCAGTAGGGTGTCCGACACCCCAAATGGGTGACACGTGGTATTCTTTCCACCCTTTAACCCCGTTAGCTATCCCCTTTCCCCGTTAACTTAAGTCCTTTCTTCATTAGTTAAATTCCTCCCTTGTGCGTGTTGAGTCGTTAGAAAATATTCCTAATTAATTTTCAATTGAGTTGATTTTTTACATGGATGTTCAAAATATTAAATAAACAGACTCGGATAGAAATAAACTCAATCGGATATTGAAAAACCGGTATGAGTGTTTTCTTCGTTTGGTAGCCTTGTAGGGGTCTATTTTCTAAATAATAAATTCACGTTATATAACTTTTAACCTTTTTCGCCAAAAACAAATTCCCATCATATATGAAATATATATGTAAAATATGGAGTCGGCAAAAAAAAAAAAAAAAAAAAAAAAATATATATATATATATATATATATATATATATATATATGTACGTTTTTATCGAAAAATGTAAGGGAGCCC